>VDFB02053861.1:0-41625 GCA_007258455.2 Sequoia sempervirens | reverse complement strand
GAATCCCATTCTTAGAGCTGAAGCTCTCTGTTATGGAAAAATGGCAAAGAGTTTGTGATAACGCATTTGATGGTGAAAGTAGTTTCAAATACTATGGTACATTTAAGTACAGTAAGAGATAACTATTGGAGAAAATGGGCATGTCTGAATGAGGCTATGGAATCAATGGTTTTTTTCACCAATCTTATCGTATTCTTCAAAAACACGTCATCTCCAATGCAGTTGATTTTGTCATCCTTTTTAAATTGGAGACATTCACTCCTAGACTTTTTGATTTTTCTATGGCACAAACTTTTCCATCCATTCTTCACACATTACACACAATATGTTATATTCCACCTTTAGAGAAAGTAAATTGAGTTATAGCCTTTCATAAATATCTCTGAAGTTTCACTTTTTCTAAAGATTTTGGACTTTGTTGTTATATTACTGTTTTGATTTTGACTATATGAATTATGATATTACTTTAAAGTTTCACTTTTCTTATAGATTTTGGACTTTGTTGTTATACTACTGATTTGATTTTGACTACCAGAAATTATGATATTACTTTAAAGTTTCACTTTTCTTAAAGATTTTAGACTTTGCGGTTATACTAGTTATACTACTGTTTTGATTTTGACTACCAAGAATTATGATATTATTTGGATTTTGAAAGATGAAGATTCAAGGCATCTTTTGATGGGTTTATTTATGTGCTTGTTGCTTTTTTATTTGCATCCACTTGTCATTTTTACATTTCATCTTTATCAAGTATTACACCACTACAAGTGGCATTATTATTGGTTACAATTTATAGAACTTTGTCAATTAATTTTCTTTAAAAATGTAAAATATTTACTATTTTTATTAAAAAAAATTAAGAACATGAGAATACACAATATATTTGAACACTTTGAGATAAATCACATTTAGATTTCATCTTTTTATGTCATTCCTCTAATCATTTCATAGAATGTCATTTTAAAATATAAATTGAAGTAGATCTAGTTTTAATAAATAAATAAATTACAAGATCTTTGATTCTAATCTTACTTTTAAACATTGTGATTTTATACTTTCATTTTGTAAAATTATTTTGTCCAGGTGCATAATTATTAATTAGCTCCATCTTTATTTTATATTTTATAAGAGTTGACTTCTTCCCATCTATATACATAACACTTTAAAAAATGTTCCACTATATTTTTTTTTTATAAATGCTTTAAATTTATTTTAAAATTTTAAAAAATCAATTACCTTCTAAGAAAATAGAACCCTATTCATTTTCACAAAAAAATTAATAAATATAATACAATGCTCATTCTTATGAATGGATAATAATTTTATTTGATTAAAAATATTAACATGCCTAGTTGAAGAGGTCATTTTTTCCTACATCACTCTAATCAAAATTGAGTCTAAGTAATGTTATTCTAGAATATAACCTTCATGCACTTGATCCTTAATACAAACCATTAAAAATATATACAATGGGTATTCTTTCATAAATAAAATTAAACAATGTAGGATAAAATTTTAAAGGTATCATGTCATAATTGTAGTTGTCATCTATAGCTACTTTCTAAAATTAAAGCAATCTATTTACATGTTTTAATGGAAATCCTACTATTTAGAAAGTATATGTCTAAAACAAACATATTGCTACCATTTCAGCATGTTCTAAATCAAGTGCATAGTAAACAATAGAAATAGTTTTATTCTCAACATTATTTATCTTGACATAGGTGATTTCTTTCCCCAATAGTTATACTATTTTTAATCCCCACGATGTACATGGGATAGAATAGTTTCTAATGGCACCCATCTCCTTGTAGGCACCCAAAAACTCACTTAACACCAGCTAGTAGGTAGAAAAGGGAAGGTTGTGTTGATGTAAGAAACTTGCACAACCTTTTGTCAAGGCTAAATTATTGTTGTAGGTCAATAAAAGGTCTAGGGGACACAAAAAAAATTGCAGAGAAAAATAACTATGTTTCCATCCAAAACAAACAATTGTTGTAGGTAGCAAAAGCTATCACTATAGGTGATAGTTCACAATTACATAATCATAAAATATTATATATTTGCAAACAGAAGTCCACACTTTTAGAACAACCAATTCATTACAAATTATAATCACAATCACACCTAGACTCGAGAGACAATGACCCTAAAATAGCTAACATTTGACTTTATTAACTCATAAAAGGTAAGCATTTATAATCATTTTATAAATTTATAAAAATACTTTATGGAATATAGCTCCCTTTGTTATTCCTCTTTCTTCCTTTTTGTTTGCTACGATTCTTCTATTATCCTATGTTGTCTCCTCCTTCTTTTCTTACTATTGTTCTAGTCTTATTTTATATTTGCCTTATTCTCTATTATGTCCTTCTGCTCTTCTTCATGTTTCTTCTTTGTTGTTCTATTTTTATCTTCTCTCCCAATCCCAAATTCTAGAAGTATTTTTCCCAAAATTCTCACCTAAATTAAGCACAACATTGAAAATCAATCATAATGTTCAATAGCTACCATTTTGAGTTCAAAACTCCCGCTCAAATTTGACCTATGTCATTATACATTAATGTTGCTCATTAAATGGGATTATGGAATATATTTGTTGCCCTCATAAAAAAGGAGAAATTTTTTTTAAAAAAATCTAATAGCTCTTACACATGATGGTGGTTAAGGGAATAATGAAAAAGATTTAAAAAATTGATTCCCTTGCATCAAACTATCGGCACTATGTAAAACTCTATAGTAATATGAGTTAATAGTCATGTTGTGGATCAGCAACTCTATCATCATGTGTTAACTAGAATGATTCCAATTTTTTTTGGGCTTATCCATATGGCATCCTCCACTGGTCTACCTTTCCATTTCACTAAATACTCACTTTACTGCTTGACCCCTTTCTAACCACTCTAGAATCCAAAGTGCATTCAATTTACTCTTATTCTTGCTTGGGTAGCTGTTTTGTCCATTTTTTAGTCATTTTTTTATCCTTTCCTTACTGCTATGCTATCTTTCCCTCATAATAAGTACACAATTTTGAAATATTGAAGATTGGTGAAACTTCCAAACCTTTATGTCGCTCCAATTCATAAGCATATGGTGAAAAATTCTTGATGCTCCTACACAATCCAATTTTCTTCTGCTTGAGCTTGTTGTAGGTATGCCTAGGAAATATTTCCTTTCATAGATGTGCCAATATGATATCTCCCACTTCAAAATTATTTTCTCTCCTCTTCAAAACAGCCTTCTCTTTATAATGTTGGTTGCTCCAATTAATCTTTTCTCTTACTTGTTGATGCAAATATTGCATATGTTTGGTAAATTCTTCTCCTTCAACACTTCTCTTGTATCCCTCAGTATTTGCAATTTCACTTAATTCTGAAATACCCCTAGGGTCTTATCCATATACAATTTGGAATGGAGTTTTTCTTGTACTTTTATTGAATAGGTCATTGTATACAAACACTACTTGAGGCAATACCAAATCCCATTATTTAGACTTGTCAACAACTACACATCTTAGCAAATTTTCTAAGCTTCAATTAACAAACTCAATTTATCCATCTATTTGAGGATGATATGCAAAACTAAACTTTAAATTAGTCCCTAATTTCTTCCAAAGTGTCCTCCAAAAATGTCCTACAAACTTAGTGTCATGATCTAAAACTATAATTCTTGGAAAAACATATAATTTAGTAGCCATCATAAAGAATAAATTTGATACATGTGTTGCATCATTTGTCTTTTCGCATGCTATAAAGTGAGCCATTTTGAAAAATCTATCAAAACCACAAAATAAGAATCCTTACCTCATTGTGTTCTTCCAAGTCCAAACATAAAATCCACACTCACGTCTTCCCACAGTTTCTTTGATATGGGTAATGGTTGATATAGGCCTGCATTTTGACTCCCTCCGTTGGCATATTGACAAACTTGACATCCTTGCACAATTTATTTGATTTTTCCCTCATCCTTGGCATAAAATATCTTTCACTAAGTTGTGCCATTTTTTTATCAGCTCCAAAATATCCAACTAAACCACCACAATATTTTTCTCTTATTAAATTTTTCCTCATTGATCCTTGAGCTATGCAAAGTTATTTTCCTTTGAACAATAGTCCATTTTGTATAAAGTAGTCCATCTATGGTGTCCTATCAAGACTAGTAGGTTCCATACATGTTATCCATGCATCCTTAAAGTCCAAATCATCTTTGTATTTAACTCTTTCATCGCATCAAACCCAACTAATTCGATTGTCATATTAGTCAATAGTGTTGCTTTTCTACTCATTACATCATCTACTTTGTTTGAACTTCCACTTTTATGATTGAGAACAAAAGTATATCCTTGTAGGAATTCAACCCACTCGGCGTGCCACGGTTTCTTGGTTTGACTATTAATCAATTGCAAATAATGATGATCCATGTAAATAATAAACTCCTTTAGAAGAAGATAATGATGCCACTTCTTTAAATCTTGCACAATGGCATAAACTTCATGCTCATAAACTGAATACCTCTTCTTGGCATCATTAAAAATTTTACTAAAAGATGCAATAGGTTTTCCCTCTTGACTAATAAATACTCCTAGGGCTATCCCAATTGCATCACAATCCACTTGAAACACCTGAGCAATGCTAACACTGGTTCCTCAGTGACCTTCTTCAAAATCTCAAAACTTTTATCTCCCATTATTGTCCACTTAAACTCTTTTGTGTTTCCCCTTATGCTTTCAGTTATGGGTGCACACATCCTACAAAAATTTTGAATAAATATATGATATAAACTAGCTAAACCATGGAAACTTGGAACCCCATGTACACTTCTAGGCATTCGCCATTCAATGATAGCACATACCTTTTTTGGAACCATTTGTAGCCCTTGTGGTGATATAACATATCCCAAATTAATCAATTTATCCTTCATAAAACTACACTTTTCCAAATTCACCAATAATATTTCTTCCTTGAGCCTTTGTAAAAATTTTCTAATATGCAATAAATGCTCTTTTTTCCACAGGTAAAAATTAGAATGTCATCAAGATAGACTATCACAAATTTTCCTAAAAATGTTTTCAACACTTCATTCATCAACCGCATAAATGTTGGAGAAAATGGGCATGTCTAAATGAGGCTACGAAATCAATAGTTATTTTTCACCAATCTTATCACATTCTTCATAAACACATCATCTCCAATGTTGTTGATTTTGTAATCCTTTTTAAATTGGAGACATGCATTCCTAGTCATTTTGATTTTTCTATGGCATAAAATTTTCCATCCATTTCTTCACACATTACACATTATGTTATATTCCATCTTTAGAGAAAGTAAATTGAGTTAGCTCTTTTATAAATATTTTTTAAGTTTCACTTTTCTTAAATATTTTGGACTTTGTTGTTATATCACTGTTTTGTTTTTTACTACCTAGAATTATGATATTACTTGGACTTTGAAAGATGAGGATTCACACCATCTTTTGATGGTTTTATTTATGTACTTTTTGCTCTTTTATTTGCATCCACTTGTCTTTTTACATCTCACCCTTATGAGTATTACACCACTAAAGTGGCATAACTATTGGTTACAAGTTATAGACCTTTCAATTAATTTTATTTAAAAATATATATTATTATTTTCATTAAAAAAATTAGGGACATGAGAATACTCAATATAGTTAACTACTTTGAGATAAATCACATTTAGATTTCATATTTTTATGTCATGCCTTCCATCATTTCATAGAACATCATTTTAAAATATAAATTGAAGTAGATTTAGTTTTAATAAATAAAAAAATTATAAGACCTCTTTTGTTCTAATCTTATTTTTGAACATTATAATTTTATACTTTCATTTTGTCAAATTATTTTATTAATGTGTATAGTTATTAATTAGCTCCATCGTTATTCAATTATTAGTACTAATATTTTAGATTTTATAATATGGATTTAAAATCCTTAAAGCTCCCTCCGGGTGGTTATTGTTGATTTTGCATCAGCCCCAGCCCGCGCTTCATATGCTTGAATATTTTTGGGCCCCTTTTTGTAGCGCCTTCGTCCACTCGCACCACATGTAAGCCATGCAAACCTTTGAAAGTTTTCTTCACTTGCTTCTCCTTCGAGCTCTACCCTTGCACCACGTGTCTACAACGTGTTCCTTTGAGGATCCTCTCTCCTTTTTTTCTCCTCCAAGCACCGCTTGTGTGCCACATTGCATCCTACCATTGGCACCTTTTTGGGTAGGCCCTGTAGTCAAAGCTTAATGCATTCACTGTGCCATGTGTCTTCTCTACATGGATTTTTATTGCAAAGGAAGGATGAATGAATGTGAAGCCTCGTCGTTGCACGACGTGTCCTAACCAACTCTATGGGTGGGTGACACATGTTATCTAGAGATTTCTAATGCTTTCACTTTTGAACCGCATTCATCATTGTAGGAAGATGTATTTTTTTTGAGGCAACTGAATACCATGTTTCAAAATCTTTCTATTGAAATGGTCTTAGAGAATCATTGTGACATGCGGCATAGCCCATGCCTGGGGAATCTTTTTGGTTATTGGATTTAAAGCGGTGGAGGGATCTATATATTGCTTCAACTCTCTAAAAAAGGGTTCAAAAAATACATAGAAAAGTGTTGAAAGATTGTAGGCCTTTGTATTGTTTTTAATTATTATATGAAGACTCACAGACTGTGCCAATTTTTTTGGCCTCTTTGTTTCTTAGTTAATTGATAAGACATTATACTATGATGTTTATTGTACTGGGTAGTTTATCTGCAAGACTTCTATGATTTCAATATAAATTTTCTGATTTAGATCATGTCTTGAACTCTTCTTGTTTAGTCAATGTATGTGGAATTTATGTTATGTTATTTGATGAATTTATTAGGTTTTTCATCTTTTTTTTTGGTTATAGTCGGGCATGTAGATTGTTGAACGGGCCCTTAAATCTCATCCAAAAGGAATATTTCATGTGCCTATATACTTAAGTCTTGGTGCATCGCCTTAGATTAGATTTTATTTTAATATACCCGCTTCATTTTCCCTTTCCAGCCCCCAAATACATGGAAGATCTAGCTTCTTTAAAACCTGGAGGTTACTCTGTTTAGCACAATTGGTCCCCCCATTAACTAAGTTTCCCATAAGGTTGTTTGCCTAGCAATTTTAGGCATCAATAGTTCTTTTTTCTGGCACACCCAATGGGACTTGTTTGAATGTATCTAAATTTAAAGTGGGTGTATGAGACATAGACCTATTACTAAATCCAAAATAGTGAACAACCCTGGCTTGCTAGTGCCACCATTGGTAACAATACAAGCAAGAAACCATCCAATAAATGTCTCGACCCTCCTCTAGTCCCATTACCAATGGCTAATAGAAATTTTGTAGCATGGGAAGTCGGAAGCCCTCTCATAGCACCAGTCATTTGGCCTCCTATCCCAACATCTACTTTAAAAGCTTTACCAAAATTTGCATGTGAAGGCTTGAAAACACCATCTAATCACCTACAAGATGTGGCAGATGTGTGTTTGGTGCATGGTGTAGCTTATCAAAATGTAGCATTGAGATTGCTTGCAGCCTCTTTCAAAGGCAAGGCACTAGATTGGTACTGCACTTTGGAAGCCAATACTATCAGCACCTAAGATCAAATCAGACATCTTTTCTACGAGCAATTTTCAAATAATGGAGATTAGTCTTCGCTATTTCAGTAGCTAGAAATCATAAAGTGGGCTCCTTATGAGGCCATGACCAACTTCAATGCCTGCTTTCACACAACTTGGCAAAGGATCTAGCCTACTATTTTCCCACCTGCCAATTTGGTGTTCATGTTCTATCTAAAATCTCTCAATGCTAAAATTTTGGTGGTGATCCAGTCCCTCAGTGGGAACACCTTGCTATATGTGTACAACATTATGGTTAAGGTAGAGAATAATTTGATCGATGCCAGAAAGTTATTGCCTCGGCCCGCTATGCCTATATTTGTAGAATTGTCAGTTCCAACCCAGGAGATAGCTTCTACCAATGCATCTGCTCCCCCCAATCTATGTACGCATATCCAAGTGCACCACAAAACATTGCTTCTACATCTAACTCTTCAAAAGATGAGATAAGCGACGTCAAGGAGTTGTTGCGAAACATCTCAAATGAAATAACTAGTATCAAGCAACAACAGTCCAAGCCTCTAAAGCTAGCTTACCAAAATTACTAAGGTGGAAGATCTTCCTACTAGCAAAACCAGTTCCAAGAAGGTGCGTGCATGAATCCGTAGACTCAAACAAATAATCAAATAGTGTCGGTACCTACTCTGCTGCAAAATGTTCACCCAAGTTTGAATAGAGAACTAGTAGCGAGGTTAATCTCACTGATGACATCAATCCTTGGTGTGTCCCCTGCAATGAAGCACATATGCCTTGAAATTGTCTATGTGGAAATTTATAGCAAAGAGTGGCATAATATCATAGTCAAGGCATTGCATCAGATTTAGGAGGTTATGTATATGCCTCTCCATAAATGGAAAATGCGGTACTCACCATGCAAATGCAAGGAATATCCCTAGAGAAAGAAACAAATATAGCTCCCGATCACGCACTCTTCTCATGGTTGGAAGAAGAAGAAGAGGCAATGTTCACAAATGATGTGTCCACATCAAAGGCCCACAAGTGCAATCAGATTATAACACTCACTCAAAGAGGATATTCATGGATGAACTGGTCGCTCAACAACCCAAAAGTGTTCTCGACCAAGCTCCTAGTATCTCCGCAATTGCACAACAATCTCAGCCATGCAAGGAGATTGTTATAACAAGGTCTAGGGAGCATAATTCTTTGAATCCATTGCCATTCAATGTGGTGAAACAATTAAAGAAAGCTTTTGCTAATGTATCTCTTTGGTATATCTTAGCTATTCCAAATCAAAAATCGTTACTGTAGAAGGCCCTATCAGAAAATGCAAGCATAGAGACAATAGAGAAACCATCCAAAGGAAAGGTCATTGATTCATCATATCAGGCCAAAGTCCTCACAAACAATGGAGAGGAAGCCTCTAGACCAAAATTAAAGGTAAGGCTAAACCAAAACCCTTCTTCTTAACTCTCATTGTGAGTAGGAAATTGTTGCACAATTCTATGATTGACTCTGGTGCTAGCACCACGGTCATACCCACGCAAATAGTTGAAGCCTTAAGACTTAGATATGAACCTTTAAATAGAGGGGTTATGCAGCTTGATAGGAATAAGGTTGAAACTGTAGGTGTCATTAAGAACATCCCCTTGACTATTCTCCTGCCCTAGTATCATTGTTCCAAAGATACCATGATCATTGACGTCCCCCCATGTTTTATCTTTTCTTATCCTATGAGTTCACTGCCAAGATAGGTGGGTATCTTTATTTAGATTCATCACACTTGATTCTTAGGACCAAGCATGGAGCTAAAATGAAGATAGTGTCCAAACCTTTGCATTTGAAACATGTAGCAAATGAAGCCATGATCAACTTTGAGGCTACTCATACCTCTATTACCAAAGATGAAATGTATTGTACTAAGTTACTAGAGGATGAGAAGGTGACTAGAGACAAGACAGACGAAGAAGAGGTCCTCTTGAGTGAAATTATAAACACTGATCCTTTCGGCAATTATCATGCCTCCAGATTGGCAACTTATGTCATCGGTGATGAGGATCAAGTGATTTTGAAGGTGATGAAGGAATATGAGGGTGGAAAAGCCTCAGAGTTGTGGATGCTACATTTTGATGGAGCAAGATGTAAAGTTGGTGTAGGAGTTGGGATATGTTTGGCATCCCCATCTAATGAAAAGACACTCAAATCTTTTCGCTTTTAGTTTTCCTATTCAAACAATGAAGCTATATATGAAGGCCTTGTCCAAGGTCTAAGTCTTGCAGAGCGGATGGGCATTAAACAAATAATGGTGTTCAAATATTTTGAGCTAATAGTCAATCAAGTCCAAGTAGTCTCCATAGAAAAGAATATTTGCATGAGATCTTATAGACATAAAGTTTGGGACCTGATTGAAATCTTTGAATCCTTCAATATCCAAATGGTCCTTGGAGAGAAAAATGTAGTTGTAGATCACATGGCAATGATAGGATCTCAATTTGACACTATTTCTGACCTAATTGATAACATACACTCTATGCGAGTGATTTTTTGACCTCTAATCCCAAATAATGACCAAAGTTGGCAAGTGTTAGAAAGTGACGAACAAATTTCCTCATTCATTCAGCATTCAAGAGAATTTGTTGATCAGCTCCAACTAAAAATTACAAAAGCTTATGAAGGGAAAATTATTTAGTTGAGGACCAACAAGCTTCCAAAAGGATTGGTCACTCTCGAAAATCTATTCAATTATGATTATGAAAGGAATGACAAGAGGAAGTTTGTAGGGTAAAAGCACAAAGTTGTGTCACACTTTATAAAAGAAATGACCAATACTAATCCAACTATTAAACTTGAATCACTAAAAAGTGGCATATATGTTTTGAATTTTGAAATGATATAAACTAGTAAAATATGTATTTTTAGTATATTTTGTTTCGGAGATTTTTGGATGTTGTGGATGTGTTGTTAATATGTAGTTTTCATTGATTTCAACACTATTATTATTTGGTGTATCAATTGTTGTATATGTCAAGGATATTGAGAAATTTGTAAGAGGAAGTGTTCTAGGTTCCTAGTGGAACTGTGCAGGTCATGAAGGAATTTTTTTTTTTACATTAAAGATTAGCTGATGTGGATTAAAGGGTTTATTGTTAGGTATGTCTAGATCATCTACCAGAAGTTTCAGAGGTCCGTGTGAAGTTTTGTGAGAGTTTTGGTCTAACAGTATTTATGTTGTCTCTATTAGTGTTCCTAAATGAAGATTGTATGATTTTGGTTATCTAAGTTGTTTTGGATGCTTCTCTATTGTTTCTTGGTGTTCTCATATGTCTCTAGTTCATTATCTAACTTTGTGGTATGTCCACTTGATCCAGTGAGCTCGTGATTGAAGATCTTTTCTTGTGCATGTTCATTTTTTCATGTTCCTAGCCGACATGTTAGTGATAGCATGTTGCGGATGTTTGAGGTGAAATTCATTAAAGCATTTCTATGTTGAAGATGTTAATTTGGGTCTCCACTATGTTGCGGCTGACCTTGGTGGGTTCGCATTAAGAATTTAGTTGTTAATCTGGGCCGACATTGCAAATATAATTTATTTTTCTTGGTAGACCATGTTGTGATGAAATCTCCTATAGCGGATATATAAGAACGATTGTGTCATTGGTGGAAAGTATGCTTCATGTGCTCCTATGTGTGTATATGTGAATATCATTTGATTGCAAAGAAGAGTGTGAAGAAGATTGTGTGAAGTGTGAAGAAGTGTTGAGCTTAATTGGAACTATAATCAAGCTTGAGCAGAAGTTATTTTCTCATTTCATACCCTCTGGATTGTTAATCCATCTCTATTGGGAAGTGAGCCCCTTTTGTAATTGAGCAGTGAGCTCTAGGTAGTGTGCCTAAACGCATGTGCATTCCTCTTGTTATTTCTCATTACACTTTTAGCAGAGTATAATCTTGTGGACTAACATCCACCATGTTTTTTCCCCTAACAGGGTTTCAATGTAAAAAAATCTCAGTGTTCTTTGTCTCTCTGATGTGTTATTTGCTTGTGGTTAATTTCTTATTCATCAAATCTAAGATTAGAGTTATTTTATCTTGAAACAAGATAGCTCAACAAGATAAGGATGACAATAATTAACCTAGGAATTAAAATATTACCTAAGTAAAGTTATGCAAGTGTAATTAAATATTAATTACACTAACACCCCCCATATACAAATTTAAGCTTAGGGAGACTAACTCAAGCATGCACCTAAAAACTAAGATGAATGTAACAAAGCATGAATGGGTCCCGGCAACAAGGCTTGATCAAGTACCCATGTACAAATGCAATAATAAGGTAGAGAAGGAAAACCTAGTGGGACAAAACCCCCTACAATGAGATGACTGCTACAAAGAAGCACTGGAAGAAAGCTATGGAGTAACACGAAATCATAATCAACAAAGAAAGGAAAGATAATTACATCTACAAGAAACCAAATGGGAATCATAATAATGTGATAGGAGCAGATGCCACAAAACGGAAACTCACAAGCTGGAACAATACAGGAATCTTTGAAAACAACTTGTTAAGATGGAAATGATGGCCGAGAATTTGGAAACTTTGTATCTCGATGCCGATGCCAAATTGTGACTAAAAAAATTCCATGGGAACAAGTACCATGAAAATTTTGGAACATTAACCATAAAAACATGGTCCTCAAACTGAGAAGGATCTGAACCAATGTCGATCAATAACCATGAACTCTCAATCTAAAGTGTGAACCAATGTGAATCTAATGTGTCAAGCTATGAGAAAAATGTGGCCAAAAGAAACTAAGAAACTAGATATAACCCATGCAAGTTTCCATCAAAACAAGATGGAGATGGAGATCAAAGTGCATGCACAATCTAGTGAATTGTGTAAAGAAACCCCCCGATGGAACTTATCTCAATTCATTTTATTACAATAATCAATGATTTTAAAAGGGAGAGAGAATAATAAAAGAAACATAAATAGAAAAGAAATACAAAATAGACCCTAGAATGATGAAAAAAGCGATCCTTGGCGAGTCAAAAGATATGCCCTTGGTGAAAACAACATCTGAGTTAAAAGGACCACAAAAATAATTTTGGAGAAAAATATAATAAAAACACCTTCACCACTAGATTGGCGTTGGAATCATCTTTCCAACGGTATCTTGTTTGTGAAAAACGGACATTGTACGCAAAAAAATACACCCGATTTAGTGAAAGTTGCTCCAAAATGGCCAATAAGGCCTCCCTAGGTGGCCTGGGGCTTAAAAACATAAGCCCACAGTCACCGATGTGACCGAGGGGCTGAGGACCTGGGGCTTGGCCCAGGCTCTCAGGTCATGCATGGGACCCGTGGCTAGGGGTTGTGGGCGGTCAAGGACCCCAGAAGCAGCATAGTGCTGCAGTCCCCCCTTAGGACCATGAGCCACAACTCTGGCGAGGAAGCCCTCAAGGGGCTGCAGCTGGAACCCTGGTCCTCCATGTGATTGAGTCGGGTGCTGGAGGAGCCCTTAGGGCCTGCACAGGGCCAGCGAAGCACTGGTGATGGAGACTAGTGGCAGTGGTGGATGGTCTGTCGCCCGGTGGCGCTACGAAGGTGGGATGCATTTTTAATTGCAAGCACCAATACGAATCCCAAAAACACATTTTTTTAATTTTTTTCAAAATTTGAGCCTCGAACTGCATGTTGGGGAGGTCGTACGGCCCCCTAGGCAAAAAAAAAATTCCTTCTGGACCAACTTCACCAAAATCGATGAAATGAAGGGCAATTTTAGGGTTATTGGCGTTCTTGACAGCGACTGGTGACCTTCATTTTATTACTTAAAACTGCTCCACAAGAAATTTGTGGCTACCTCAGGAGGCACTGCAAAAAATCTTTGAGCTTGAAATCCTCATAGATCTAGCAAATGATGACCAAAATCTACAAAATAAAAGCCAAACCTGACTTTTTCCAGTGCTTTGAATCCAATGTTGAAGCCCTATCTAATCCAAGACATTGCATAGATGAACTCAAGGCATGAAACCCTCAAAGGGAATCACGAGCAGACTCTGCAATGATTTTCTCAAAACTTTGAGAAGGGGCTGCAAAATCAGGGCTCTAATACCATGTTAGAAACTAAGATTAGACATGCAAACCAAAAATCCTTCCACAAAAGAGAAAAATCAGAAAAAACAAAGCTATTGCAAAAAGATGTGCAAAATATTATTATTAAGGAATTCATAATTACATGAGATGATTTGCTTTATAAAAGAAAATATGTATAACCCTAATCTTATCTTGAGCAACAAGATAGCTCAACAAGATAGGGATGACAATAATTAACCTAGGAATTAAAATATTACCTAAGTAAAGTTATGCAAGTGTAATTAAATATTAATTACACTAGCTCTAAAGTTAAGTTTAGAAGAAGTTTAAGAAGTTTACGTGACAAGCTGATTCACCCCCTCTTAGTTGTTTTGTCCTTTTTTCCAACAATTAGTATGAGGAGCTAGTTCCTTTGAATAAGTTTAATAGCTTGAGGTGATGTCACGGGATGGCAGATTCAGAAGGAACGGGTCCCTAGATTTGATGGCACCAACTACTCACTGTGGAAAGTCAAGATGCGATGTCACATAAGATGTATTAGTGAAGCCTACTAGAAGATTACAAAAGATCCATATGTTATTCCTCAGAATGGTCCCTCTTCTACTGATGAAATCAAAGATGCTAAAAACAATGTTAGGGCTATTAAAGATTTGTTGAGCGCTCTGATAGATTCAAAAATGGCTAATGTGTTAGGTCTGTAGACAACTCATGAGATTTGGATGAAATTGGAAACTTTGTATGAAGGTGATGCACATATGAAGATGGCCAAGCTACAGAGCTTGAAAGGTAAATATGAGAATTTGAAGATGGGAGAAGATGAAAATATCACTTCTTTTATGCAGAGAGTAAATGAGATAGTGATGAGTATTACATGTGTCAATGGTTCTATGGAAGAAGATGAAATTGTGGCTAAGATACTTAGATCCTTGCCTCCTTCCTACAAAATGAAAGTTCATTTTATTGAAGAATTCATGTTAGTAAACAAGACGACAAGAGATACACTAATAGGGAAGCTTGTTGCTTTTGAAATTAGTGAGTTTGGTGAATCAACATTGAAGATTTAATTTGCATTCAAAGCTATGGTATCCAGAAGTTACAAGAAAAGATATAGTCTAGGAGAGAGCTTCAGAAAGATATCCAAATATGATGAAGAATTGAAACAACTTGATGACAAAGAAAGAGAAGTAGAAGAACTAGAAGCATTGATTGCAAAGAAAGAAGGAAAATGAAAAGGTAAGTATGAATATGTATTTCCTACTAAATGTTTTTCATGAAATAAAATAGGTCATTTTGCATCAAGATTTCTTGAAAGAGTTCCTAGGTCTAAGCCTAGAAAGTCTAGATTCCAAAAGAGATGGTACTTTGTTGAAGAAGTAGTAGCTTGATAGTAAATCGATAAAATAATAAATAGGAATGGGTATCTTTCATTGCTACCATTGAAAATATCATGTAGCTAATGAATCTACTAGAATGAAAAGCTCTTACCCACAACCTAAAATTAATATAGGTAGGTCATTATTAGTGGATACTCATCCCATAATGACAAAGCCGCGGAATCTAGAAATAATGATAGGGTTATACTTGTTAAGAATAACAATGGTGGGATCATTGAATTGATCAAAACCCTAAAACCTAACAGTAGAAGTATTGAATGAAATGATACAAAGGATTATATTCTAATTCAAGAATGAAGCACAAAATTTAATAGGAAGTTCAACATAATTACTAATAGGTATGCAAACTAAGGGTATCTATTTTCTCTTGAATACTACTGAGGTGATTTGCTTGAATTTCTCAAGTAGATGAAAGTTAGTTTATTAACATAGGAGGTTGTGTCATGTAAACTTTGACAACATTATCAGAATAGAAGTTCTACTCAAGTATTAGTAAGAATACCTAGGTTAGTGAAGAAGCACTGTATAATGCACGGGAGGTGTGGGATGGGTAAACAAACTAGAGTCTCCTAGAGAAAACAATTTCATTCAAATAATGTGTTGGAACTTCTACATACTGATCTTTGTGGTCCCTCTAGAGTTAGAAGTATTCATGGAGAAAGGTATTTTATGTTGTTTATTGATGATTACTCTAGAGTGATTTGGGTTTCCTTTTTGAGAGAAAAATGTGAAGCATTAGATAAGTTCAAAAGCTTTAAGGCTATGGAAAAAAATGAAAAAGGTTTGAGAATCAAGGGCCTGAGATCTGACAGAGGTGGTGAGTTCATTTCTAAGGAGTTCAACTCTTATTGTGAAGAGCATGGAATTAAAAGATAGTTATCTACTCCCCAAACCCCCCAACAGAATGGAGTTGTAGAGAGAAAGAATAGAACAATTTTGGATGTTCCTAGAACCATGATGATGGAAGGAAATGTGTCTCAAATGTACTGGAGTGAAGCAGTAAGCACTGTTGTATATACTTTGAATCGGGTAAATGTGAATGGAAATTCTGGTAAGACCCCTTATGAATTAAGGTTTGGTCACAAGCCTACTATTAAGTATTTCAAGATCTTTGGAAGCAAATGTTATATTAGGAGAGATGATGATATAGGCAATTTTGATGCTAGAAGAGATGAAGGGATCTTCCTAGGTTACTCCACTAAGAGCAAGGCATACCGATGCTATAACAAAAGATTGAGAAAGATTGTTGAGAGTGCAAATGTTAGAGTTGATGAGGACTTTGTCAAATCATCCAGACAATTCAGCTATGATTCAGATGAAGACAACACAAATCAAGGGAAGAACACTTAGACACTAAATCTACTTCAGATTATTCCATATGTTCTGGTGAAGAAACCACAAGTTGTTCTGGTGAATCAAGTCAGTCAGGAAGCACAAACAAGTGCAAGTGTAGAAGAAAGTTCAGAAGACACAGAGGTCTAAGAAATTCCCAAGACTCCAAGGTATGTAAAGTTGAATCAATCTGAAAGTTAAATCATAGGAGATAAGAGTAAAGGAGTGCAAACTAGAACAAAAATTGTGGAAGAATATTGTCTGATTTCCAAGATTGAACCTAAGAGTGTCACTGAAGCCTATCAAGATGAACACTGGTTGGAAGCCATGAAAGAAGAACTGACACAGATTAAAAAGAATGACACATGGCTACTAGTTCCTAGGCCCAAAGATAAGAATGTGATTGGTACTAAGTGGGTATTCATAAACAAGTTGAAAGAAGAAGGTGAAGTGGTCCAGAATAAAGCAAGACTAGTATGTAAAGGGTACTCTCAAATGGCAGGTATTGACTTTGAAGAAACCTTTCCTCTGGTTGCTAGAATTGAAGTTGTGAGATTATTTCTTGCTTATGCTACTTAGAAGAACTATAAAGTCTATCAAATGGATGTAAAGTCTACATTTCTAAATAGAGAACTAGAAGAAGTGTGCATTGAACAGCTAGATGGATTTCAGCTACTAGACAAAGGAGATATGGTTTGCAAGTTGAAAGCTCTATATGGACTTAAAAAAGCCCCCAGAGCTTGGTATGCTAGATTGGATAAATACCTAATGAAGCTTGGATTCACTAAAGGTACTATTGATAGCAACTTATACTTCAAATTAGATCATGATAAGGAGTTAATCATAGAAGTATTTGTTGATGACATCATTTTTGCAGGAGATGATAATCTATGTATGAAGTTTGCTGATGAGATGAAGAGAAAATTTGAGATGAGCATGATTGGTGAAATGAAGTTCTTTCTGGGATTGCAAATTACTCAGTTGGACCAAGGGATTTTCATATCTCAATCCAAATAAGTGAGAGAACTATTGACAAAGTTTGGAATGGAAGACTCCAAACCTGTTGGTACCCCTATGGTGACCAAATGTAAGTTAACTCAGAATGATGATTCCCCTAAGAAAAATCAAACTAGGTATAGGTCAATGATCGGTGGATTGCTCTACTTTACTCAAACTAGACCAGACATTATCGATGTTGTATGTATGGTTGCTAGATTTCAAACTGATCCAAAAGAATCACACATGTAGCGTCGTCAAAGAATCTTTAGATATGCGAAAGGAACAATTGACTTTGGTTTGGTATCAAGGATGATGATCTCACTATGTGTGCATACAACGATCGGTGGGCTGGTGATGTAGATGACGAGAAAAATTACTGGTGGTGCTTCTTCCCTAGGGAAGAAGTTGGTATCTGGTTAAGTAAAAATAAAAACTCAATTTCTCTATCTACTACTGAAGCAAAATATATTGTTGCTACTAATAATTGTACTCAAGTGATATGGATGAAATAGATGTTGAGAGATATCAAAGTAATATATGAAGAGCCTATTTCCATATACTGTGACAACTCAAAGTTCAATAAATATATCAAGAATGCGGTGTTGCACTCTATTACTAAACATATATCAATCAAGTTTCATTTCTTGAGGGAAAAATTGAATGAAAGAAGTCAGGATTGGAGTATATTCCTACCAAAGAGATATATTTGCAAGCCATTTCCAAAAGATACTTTTGGTATATCAGGAGGAATGCTAGGGGTAATTACCCTCCTAATAAGAACTAAATGATGCGTGCTTGCATCAATATGTAACCTCATGCATTTATATTATGGTGCGGATTGATGTTTTGTGGCTGCTACTCGGGGAGTAGTGGGATGTGTAGATATGTGGTTCGGGCGTGTGTGGCATTCTGGTTACCTTGTGTTGATTTCCAAAGGAGAAGTAATGTGAAAAATCCCTGGAGAGGATTGAGTTGAGAGGAGAGATGCGAAGAAAAGTACTTGTGTTGGGTTGATGGTATTTTTCACATCATGTGTTGCCATCAATACCAAAGGGGAAATTGTTGGGAATTTTGGATGTTATTGGATGTGTTTCTGATATGTGGTTTTCATTGATGTAAAAACTATTAGTATTTGGTGTATCAATTGTTGTATATGTCAAGGATATTGAGAAAATTGTAAGGGGAAGTGTTCCAAGTTCCTAGCGGAACTGTATAGGTCATGAAGGCATTTTGTTTTGAACATTAAATATTAGTTGATGTGGATTAAAAGGTTTATTGTTGAGTATATCTAGATCATCTACCAGAAGTTTTAGAGTTCCACGTGAAGTTTTGTGAGAGTTGTGGTCTGATAGTATTTTTGTTGTCTTTGTTAGTGTTCCTAAATGAAGATTATATGATTCTGGTTATCTAATTTATTGTGGATGCTTCTCTATTGTTTCTTGGTGTTCTCAAATGTCTCTAGTTCATTCTCTATCTTTTTGGTATGTCCACTTGATCTGATGAGCTTGTGATTGAAGATCTTTTCTCGTGCATGTTCAATTTTTCATGTTCCTGGCTGACATGTTAATGATAGCATGTTGTGGATGTTTGAGGTGAAATTAATTAAAGCATTTCTATGTTGGAGATGTTAATTTGGGTCTCCACTATGTTTTGGCTGACCTTGGTGGGTTCGCATTAAGAATTTAGTTGTTAATCTAGGTCGACATTGCAAATATAATTTATTTTTCTTGGCCGACCATGTTGTGATGAAATCTCCTATAGCGGATATATAAGAACGATTGTGTCATCAGTGGAAATTATGCTTCATGTGCTCCTATGTGTGTATATGTGAATATCATTTGATTGCAAAGTAGAGTGTGAAGAAGATTGTGTGAAGTGTGAAGAAGTGTTGAGATTAATTGGAATTGTAATCAAGCTTAAGTAGAAGCTATTGTCTCAGTTCATACCCTCTAGATTGTTAATCCATCTCTATTGGGAAGTGAGCCTCTTTTGTAATTGAGCAGTGAGCTCTAGGCATTGTGCCTGAATGCATGTGCATTCCCCTTGTTATTTCTCATTATAATTTTAGCAGAGTATAATCTTGTGGACTAACATCCACCACGGTTTTTCCCCTAACAAGGTTTCCACATAAAAAAATCTCGGTGTTCTTTGTCTCTCTGATGTGTTAATTGCTTGTGGTTAATTTCTTATTCATCACATCTAAGATTAGAGTAAAGTTAAGTTTGAAAATTTTAAGTTTATGTGACAACTAATTCACCCCCCCCCCCTTCTCAGTTGTCTATCCTTGTTTTTCCAACATATTTTATGTTTGTATATTTTTTAAAAAAAATAAAAAAAATTATTTTAAACTAGTTTTTAATAAATTAACACTATAATTTAGTTGCTGATAAAATGTTGAAAAATGATGTTGCATGAGACATCAAACTTTTTATAGTATTTTTTTTTTTCTTCCAATTTTTTGTGTGTATAAATATATTTTTTTAGTGCATGGATATATTATTTCCAATTTTGATAAATATATATTAAAATGTGCATGAATCAAAAAATATTTATTTCCAACAGATGTCAACTTTCATATTAATATTTCTCTAAAATGGAAAAAAAATTATACCATCTTGAAATAGACTCTTTTATCTAGTGCATCACATTTTTTTTCATTTTTTTTAAGTTTTAGTATTTTTCCTTGGCATGGTAATCAACCAAATGTTTTTTTTTGATAACCTACTTTTAATAAAAATAAAAAATAAAATACAAATAATAATTAAACTATTAAAATAAATATATTTTTGAAAACTAAACTTATGCATCTACAAAAGGGTATTTTTTTTTTTTTAAATGTTATTTGCATTAGTAGGAGTTATTGAAACTTCAAGTTTTTCAAATAATTTTAATTTTTTGTTAAATTGAACTCAAAGCACGGTGGTCCATATATTTTTAGCCAACATTTTTAGTTGAAAATGTTGTGGAAGTATCTAACTTAGCTAGAATGAATCTTACTAGATCATATGTTTGACCAAAACTAATTTTTAGTTAGAAATAATTAAATTCAGTTGTGCTGATAAGTTGGTTGAAAGTGTGACACAAATTTGTGCTTGTACCCTATAGTGGAAAAGGGAAACTATGTAGATATTTAAGTCAAAAATGGAAGGAAGTTTAAGGTTGAAAAAGATGTTCGATAGCATGATAAAGAAAGGCTCATACATTTTTGTGAAAAATATGAAGGAGTAGTGGCCTAGTCATATGATGACCTTAAGGGATATGATCTTGAAGTCATCCAGCATACCATAGAACTGAAGGAAGGGGAAAAACCTATCTGCCAGAAGCAAAGGCCAGTAAATCCAAAGATTGAGGAATTAATGATGCAAGAGTTGGAAAAGCTAATTCACTCTCGGATCATCTTCTCAATCAAGCATAGCATGTGGGTGTCCAATAGGTGGTTCTTGTCTGAAAGAAGAATGGAAACATGCTCCTATGTGTTGATTTTTGTGATCTGAATAGAGCATCCCTGAAGGACCACTACCCCTTGACTTCCATGGATTCAATCTTGCAAATAGTGGTTGGCTTGGAAATTTTTTCTCTATTGGATGGCTTCTCCAGTTACAACCATATCTGGGTGAAAGAGGAGGACCAACACAAAAAAAAATTCGCTATCAAGTGGGGAACATTTACCTATGCAAAAAATCTCTTTAGCCTCTCAACTGCGGGAGCTACCTTCCAGTGCGCAATGGAAATTTCCTTTAGAGAATTGTGTGCCATAGAAAAATGGCCCCTTGTCATTTTCATGGCCTTTTAGGTCTTGTTTCATGGTTTTTGAACTATGTTTCTCTAATTTTATGTTGTAACATGGCTTGAACATGCCTATTAAGGTACTAAAACTCAAAGAACGATGTCTTGTGAAGGTGTTGTGAAGTGTTGTAAGACATGTCTACATTCTTTTAGACTCTATTTAATACAATTTACCTAAAAATCACCTTTTTACTCATCAACAAGTCCTATTTTGAAGTCTTGTAAAGTCTTGTATCAAGACTTCATATTCTTCTAGGCATATTTTCACTATTTACACCCTTTTTATGCTTTATTTGGTCTCTTTATGCCCTCATAAGTTGTAATTAAGTGTATTTTTCAATGTTATCCTGACAAATAACATTAAATACAACATTTTTCCTGACACGTGTTTTTAGGTCCTAGGTGGGACCCATTCACCATGGGTGGAAAATGAGTCCCCCTTGGCCCCAAATTCAAAATATTTTAAATTTCCTTTTGAGATTTTATTCAAAATCACTTGATGTCGGCCTGTGATGAGGTATGAACGGATACTAAGGCACAAGAATTATATAAATAAGTGATTTTCATCTCATTCTAACCCCTAATTCATCAAGTTCACTTATCCATCTTTTCACTCAAGCATTCAAGCATTTTACATCAACAATTCAAGCACTATTCAAGCACTTTGAAGTAGCCATTGACATTACTTCAGACTTTCATTATCAAGGGTTAGGTAAGTTGATAGAACTTGCATGTTATTAGTTTATCTTCTCTTTCATTTCATTATCTTTTCAATGGTTTAATTACCAAAAGTGGGGTTTGACCAAGGCAAACCCCTATTCACTAACCCTTAATCATTTTTCCCCTATTAGATATTTGTTTGTAGCTCTTTGTATGCAGATTTGATATGTTATTAGGTGTTGAAGATTGATTTCCAAGTCAACTAGGTGCTTCAAGTCAACTTGAGTCAAATTCAAGCTTGGAGAGAGTTATTTGTTCATTTTCTATAGAACTGACTTCAGTAACCCGACAAGTAGACATTTCCATATTTGGTGTTGCAGAGTTGTCTCCTATTCTTTTAGAAATTTAGGAGAGGAATGATTCACCACCTATGGCGAATGAGTCCCACCTTAAGACTGAAAATCTAAATTTTGTCAAATTTCAAATCCTGACAAACAAAAACTAGCTCCCAACACTTTTTCACCAGGAGGAGGACTGATTCGTCACCCTAGGAAAATGAGTCCCACTATGAAAATTTAGTAATTTCCATCATCATTCAAAACACTCCAGAATCATCACAATACATCCAGGTGCACTCAGATTCATCCTTGTACTTTTTGTTTTGCATTATTTCTTCATTTACATAGTTGTTTGCATATCACAATGTGCTTTCAAATATAGTTTTAATTGCACTTTTTCATTCATTTTAAGTCATTCAGATTAGTCAATTGCATTTAGTTAAGTTCATTTGCATTAAACAACATTTCATACATCTAATTTGAGTGAATCATTAACATTTTTGGCCCTATCTCTCTCATTTTAGGTGAAACACCCTAGAAGTGCAAGAGTAGTCCATAGGGTCCCAAAAATCTATGTTTCATTTTGGTGAACACAACTTTTGAACACTTTGAATTTCTGATTGCATTCACATATTGCATCTTAGTTTTCATTTGCATTAGCATTCAATTAGGACATTGATTTGTTATTGCATTCTAGGATTTTTCATTTTGCATTAGTGAAAACTTCATTTAGATTTCATTTTTTCATTACATCTCATTGAAAAAAGAAAAAAATTGCATTCTGCATCTGTAATTGCATTCTCTAGAGCATTTAAATCATCTTTAAATTTCTGAAAAATACTAAAAAACATCATCCTAGGACTCATTCGCCACCTAGGGTGAATCAGTCCCTCTGCATTTTTTAGACAACATTTCTAAAATTCTTTTAGCATTTTTCTGCATTACTATTTCTTGTTCCTTCATTTTGTTTTCATTTACTGCATCTCTATTTTTAATCAATTAATGCATCTTTGTTTATTTACATCATGGTATTTTCTTTCAATAAGTTTTGGAATTCATTAAAATCATTGGTAGACATGCCCAACTATGCCTTTGGTTGTGACCCTAATGACCTTGCACTCCAACATGATCCTACAAATCCTAATGATTGTCCTCCTCGTGAAGTAGACATCACTGGAGAAGATGATGATAGCATGCACAAGTTCTACAATGATAGCCTTAACAACCTAGAAGCCAATGCAGCCTTTTACCCATCCATGAAATCATATGACCTTCCCACTGTTGCACCTCCTGATCACTTTGCATATTTACATACTAAAGTCACCATAGGACTTATGGTTCCTCCCTCAATCGGACCTAGTTCCTCTCACCAATCACATTCACAACCTTGCTATGAGCACAAAGTCATAAACATTGAGGAAACATATGGCAAAGGATTCACAATCTTAAGTAAACAAGGTTGTGACACAAAAAATGAACATGACATCTATCAACTTTTTAAACAACAATCAACTGTAGAAGACACAATAGGACTTGGATATCAAGATCCTTCTCATCCTGAGAGACATCCTCTTCAACCTAGGAGACTTCTAGATGTTGGAACGGTGATCTTAAATGCTCCTCCTAACTTAAACATTCTCCTTCCACATGAACAACCATTATCTCCTTATAATGACAAGGATGTTAGGATCCCTATGGGTCCTTTTCCTCCTTCTATTCATGAACAAGGAAAATCTAGCAAGCGGAAATGACCTTACAAACTCAAAAAGATCAAGTTTCCCACACATCCTCCACCTGAATATGAACAGAGACTTCAACTACTCTTAAATAAAGGTCTTATACTTTTACCACCTATGAATAGGTTGGTTATTCATTCAAAAGACTCTAACATACCATTTTTCAAATATCATCATATCCTTGGACATTGCACTGAAGAATGTTGGACATTGAAGGAAATATTGGATAAGCATCACTTCACTGATACCGATTTTTTCCCCATCATACCTTAACACAACCAAATCGCATCATCATGCCATATTTGTAGAGTTCCCTATTCTCACTATTGCATGATCCTTTCACATCACCCTCCTCAGCTCATTCTTTCCTTTACACTTTGTGGAGGGCAAGATGTTGTTAGCCTTGTCCTTGTAATGCACTTGTCTTTGTCTCTTAACTATGTTATTCCTTTTCCACTTATCTATTTAAGATTGAGAAACCAATAACTTAGTTAATGGTTGATCTACATTCACATTACTTGTCCCTTTTTTCCTTTTCTTTTTATGTGTGTATCGTGTTCCCCTGTATCGTCTGTTTGATGTTCTCTCTCTTTGTACACTTCTTTTATTCATACCTCTATTCTTCTATTCATCGTACATTATCTTTTTCTCTTTTTTTTTGTGTTTTCCTTTTTGGGGATGATGCAAAGTGTAGAGACGCCTTATGTCTCTTTCATGTTGACCCAAAAGGTCCTTGTCTTTTTCTCTTTTTGTTTTGTGTTCCCCTTTTGGGGATAACGCAAAGTGTAGAGATGCCCTATGTCTCTTCCATGTTGACCCACAAGGTCTTTGTCTTTTTCTTTTTTTACGTTTTCTATTTTCCTTTAGGGGATGATGCAAGGAATTGAGATTGATATGTCTCCTTCATGTTGACCCAAAAGCTTTTTCATTTTCTTTCGCCTTTTCATTTTTGTTTCACTTGTGTTTTCCTTTTGGGGACAATGCAAGGCATCGAGACGGCAATGTCTCTTCCATGTTGACCCAAAATGGACTTTCTTTTTCCTTCATTTTCGCTCTCTTTGTGTCATTCTTCCAATTCTATGTGATTTGGGGAATGATGACAATTTTGAGCTCTTTCATAGGTAAACACATTGCAGCAAGAACATACTGACCCCAAATCCATAGATCCCTTATGTTTTTGGTGTGCTTTCTTTTCTAGGGGGCAGCCTCCTTTTCTTTTGTTTTTCATACTTCTTGACATGATGCAGCCTAAATTTGAAACATATGACTTGGCATAGGGCTTTCCAAGTTGGCTCTCATGTCTTGTTTTCTTTTTGCTTTTTCATTTCTTCTCTACTTTAAAGTAATTTCTCATAGAACGATGTGTAGCAATTCCTTTAAAGTGGGGGGCATACATTACCATTAATTCATATGTATTTTTGGTTCCTAGTGTAGCCTTGTCATTTATATGATGTGTTTGTCACTTTTTGGATGACATTTGGTGTGATGTCCTTCATAAGTGTGATTTTTCTTATCATATTACATTTGGGTATGTGCAAGATCATGATGGGCTAAAAAGTGGTGATATAATGGGTTTTTGCAGGGTATGTGGCTGACAACTTTTTTTTTACCCAAAATTGATGAAATGAAAAGGGTTTTAAAGGAGATTCTCAACTTTCCACCAATATAAATTATGCTTTAATTTGAATTTAATAAATAATTATTATTCATTTTCTATTTGAATTACAACTAAAGTCCTGATTGATAGGTTGATTGAAAGCATCTATAGCTTTCAAACGTATCACATTTTTGAATCTAAAACATGCTTCACATTCTCTCCTTCACATACTATAGGATTAAAAAAAAAATTGAATTTCATCATTTTTTATCAAGTTAATGTGGTTAAACATACGAAGTTTTTTATTTTTTAAAAGTTGTAATAAAAAATCATAATTAATTATTTACTTGGAAAAAAATTACAAAAATATGCATCGATCGGGACATGAGGACTCTACTTTATCTAAAATATTATAAAAATATATTATCATTTTATTGTGATTAGGTGGTGGACGTATTCTTATTTTTTCCCTCGAAATTTAAGTACTAATGCATTGAAATTTCAAATTTTCACCAAATAGATTTTTTTTTAAACAAACCTAGTAGTTTAGAAACTACATTCAATTTTCTATAGATTATATTCTTACATATTTTTGAAATAATATAGATAGCTTATTCAAATTTTTACTCAAGTTGCCTAACTCCTGATTTTTCTGAATTTTTTGCCACTTAAGGGCCCTTTTTTTCCATGATGATCCCCAAGATACCCATTCCTCTTGGTGGCTTGATGCAACACACATCCCCTAAGTTGTGAATATATTATTTTGATTGGTCCTCTCTTAGAGACATTAGACACAATGTTCTCTAAGGACTGACCTTACATAAACTAAACAAGACTCCTTTGAACATATTTTCACATTTTACATTTTACGTTTTACATTTTTTTTTTTTTTGCATTTTAACATTTTGCATTCCTTTTTTCCACCTTACATAACACAGCTTGCATGGTTGTGGTACCTTTTGTCTTTTTTTTCATGAACATTCCTTTTTTCTTTGTGGTGCCTTGTTAAAGTTATCAGACAGTATAACTTTGACATGGTTGAGCAGGAAGCCCACCTAGTGGAATGACTTTTCCCCATACCCACTTTTTTGTTTGTGAGTGCATACCAACTAGCATATGTATCTTAACCTTTTGGACTTTCTCACCCCACAGAAAGCCTAAAGTTCTATGGCCCCAGAGTGAGTATAAAGTTGGGCTTTCTCACCCTATGGAGAACCTAAAGTTTTGTGGCCCCAGAGTGAGTACACGTTCTCTTTTTCAAACAATCAACCTAGATCTCTTTTCACAACTAGTTGGATTGATGATCGAAGCTTCATCTAATTATTTTCAACATTTGTTTGTTCCTTTGTTCTTATGTCTAGTTTTCCATGGGATCTTCATCCTATGGGCTTGATCATCCCTCTTCATCATTGTCATTCCATCTTGCTAACATAAGTGCATTTGAACCCTCCCCTCGATGTTCATGGCTACTTTAGTGTGAGTTTGAAATAGGTTCATCCTCTCACTAAAGTGGGGGCTAAATGTGCCATAGAAAAATGTCCCCTTGTCATTTTCATGGCCTTTTAGGTCTTGTTTCATGGTGTTGGAACTATGTTGCTCTAATTTTATGTTGTAACATGGCTTGAGCATGCTTATTAAGGTACTAAAACTCAAATAACGACGTCTTGTGAAGGTGTTGTGAAGTGTTGTATGACATTTCTAAATTCTTCTAGACTTTATTTAATATAATTTACCTAAAACTCACCCTTTTACTCATTAACAAGTCCTATTTTGATGTGTTGTAAAGTCTTGTAACAAGCTTTCACATTCTTCTAGGCATATTTTCACTATTTACACCCTTCTCATGCTTTATTTGGTCTCTTTATGCCCTCATAAGTTGTAATTAAGTGTATTTTTGAATGTTATCCCAACAAATAACATTAAGTACAACATTTTTCCCGACACATGTTTTTAGGTCCTAGGTGGGACCCATTCACCATGGGTGGCAAATGAGTCTCCCTTTGCCCCAAATTCAAAATATTTTAAATTTACTTTCAAGATTTAAATCACTTGATGTCGGCTTGTGATGAGGTATGAATGGATAATAAGGCACAATAATTGTATAAATAAGTTATTTTCATCTCATTCTAACCCCCAATCTATCAAGTTCACTTATCCATCTATTCACTCAAGCATTCAAGCATTTTACATCAACAATTCAAGCACTATTCAAGAACTTTGAAATAGCCATTGACATTACTTCAAACTTGCATTTTATTAGTTTATCTTCTCTTTCATTTCATTATCTTTTCAATGGTTTAATTACCAAAAGTGGGGTTTGACCAAGGCAAACCCCTATTCACTAACCCTCAATCATTTTTCCCATATTGCATGTTTGTTTGTAGCTCTTTGTATGCATATTTGAAAGGTTATTAGGTGTTGAATATTGATTTCCAATTCAACTAGGTGCTTCAAGTCAACTTGAGTCAAATTCAAGCTTGGAGAGAGTTATTTGTTTGTTTTCTGCAGAACTGACTTTGGTAACCTGACAAGTAGACATTTCTAGATCTGGTGTTGCAGAGTTGTCTCTTGATTTTTCAAAAATTTGGGAGAGGAATAATTCACCACTTGTGGTGAATGAGTCCCACCTTTGGACTATCAATCTGAATTTTGTCAGATTCTGGATCCTGACAGATAGAAACCAGCTCCCGACACTTTTTCACCAGGAGAACTGATTCGCCGCCCTAGGTGAATGAGTCCCATTGTGAAAATTCAGTAATTTCCATCAACATTCAGAACACTCCAGAATCATCACAATACATCCAGGTGCACTAAGATTCATCCACGTACTTTTTGTTTTGCATTATTTCTTCATTTACATAGTTGTTTGCATATCATAATGTGTTTTCAAACATAGTTGTAATTGCACCTTTGCATTCATTTTCAGTCATTCAAATTAGTCAATTGCATTTAGTTAAGTTAATTTACATTAAAAAATATTTCATACATCCTAATTTGAGTGAATCATTAACATTTTTGGCCCTATCTCTCTCCTTTTAGGTGAAAAACCCTAGAAGTGTAAGAGTAGTCCATAGGGTCCCAAAAATCTATGTTTCAAATTGATCAATAAGATCATCTTGATCTACTTAGATGATCTAACAATGTTCTCTAAGTCAAAAGATGATCATTTTGATCATCTTGAAATGTTTTTTTTTTAATTCTAGGAGTTCAAGATATCCCTAAACCCAAAAAAGTGTGTTTTTGAAGTATCACAAGGAAAACTATCAAGGGACATGTAGTTTCTAAAGATAGAATTTCAATCAATCCAAAGCGGGTGAAGGAAATCAGGGAACTTCCCCTACCAGTCAAAAAAAATCGAGTTCATTCCTTCTTGGGAAAGGTAAATTTTGTAAGAAAATTCATCTCAAATTTTGCAAGTTTAATTAGACCTATCACCCTAATGCTCAAGAAGTATCAGTTGTTCAAATGGGAAAAGGAGGTGAGAGAAGCCTTTGAGAAGGTTAAAGATTCTATTTCTTCAGCTCCTATTCTGGTAAACCCATACCTATCAAAGGACTTCATAATGTATGTGTTTAGTAGCAAATCTAGCATCGCTACTGTTTTGACCCAAAAAGATGATGAAGGAAAGGGAGATCATCCAATAGCTTTTCACTCTCAGAACTTGAAATACTATGAAACAAAGTACAACTTCATTGAGAGGCATGAATTCACCATTATTAAGGGACTCAAAAATTTATAGCACCTCATAGCTTGTAGCAAGGTGGTTGTATATGTAGCTCATTCCAGTGTGTGTGAGTACATAATGGAGGGAGAAATCACTGAAAAAAGGTCCAACTAGATAACCAAGATCCTTGAATATGACATTGAGATCAGGCCCACAAAGACTATGTGGGGAAGAGTATTGTGCGAGTATTTGGAACATGATGAAGAAATGGAAGCTGAAGAGGAACAGCCTGAGCTAGTTCTACTTAATGACTCTAAGTCTAAAGGCTATTGGTTGGAAGACAGAATGAGATTCATGTAGACTGGGAAATATCTAGCAGGCCTCCCTTCTCAAAAGAAGAGGTTTTATAGATTACAGAACGGTGGGTATGTTCTTATTGAAATGGTGCTCTTCAAGAGGAATTACAATGGTTTTCCTCTAAAGTGCATTGGCCAAGAGCAAGCGCAAAAAAAATTAGGCATATTTCACAGCAGTCCTACGGGCGGGCGTTTCTCTACAAAGACCATTTCCATTAAAATTATGTTTTTCAGGTACTTATGGCCTACATTATTCAATGACTCACACTCTCTGGTTAAATCTTGCAAAGAATTCATATTCTTCACAGGAAGGAGGAAGAACTCAACTATGCCTCTAAATCCGATAGTGGTTGAAGAACCATTCGTGTAGTGGGGGTTGGATTTCATCAGGATGATCAATCCCACCTCGAGTGTCGAACATAAATGGATCCTCACGGCCACAGATTATTTTACCAAATGCACCGAGGCCATGCCCTTGAAGAACACAAATAAGGTGGAGATTGTGAACTTTCTTGAAGAGTTGGTAACAAGGTTCAGCTCACCAAAGACCATCATTTCTGACAATGCAAAAGCCTTCCTAGGCTTGAAGGTATGTCAATTCGCACTTCAATGTGGCATATTCCTAAAGACATCTTCTAACTATTACCCACAAGGAAATGGTTTAGCCTGGTCGATTATTAAGAATAAATTTTGACTCATTAAAAGAATCAAGTTAGAACACTAAAGAGAGTGGCATAAGAACCTCAAAACAGCGCTCTTGGCAGACCACATAACCCCTAAACAAGTCTTAAATACTTCATTGTACAAGATGGTATTTGGGAAGGAAGTGCTATTGCCTGTCTCTATGGAAATTCTAGCACTACAATTGCTTAAGTCTCTAGAGGAGGAGCAAAACGGAGCCATGGAGGTCCAGTTGGCTAAATTATTGGAGGTACAAGAGAAAAGAGAAAAATTCCTCATGGCCATGTGTAACCGTCACCAGGTGTTTAAGAAGTGGTTTGACAAGAAAACCTCCGACCAAGATCTTAAATGCAGAGACTTAGTGTTGAAATTCAATGATAGAGTTGCAAATCTTGACCAACATAGAAAATTTGATAGTATGTGGGAAGGCCCTTTTCGAATTATTCAATGCAAGCAACATAATTCATTTGAATTAGAGAACATGGAAAAAGAAGCATTGGGAGTTCTTGTCAATGGAATTCACCTAAAATTGTTTAATCATCTTTATTAATCATTTTACTAGTGTAAATATGTAATTATGTAAATATTTTTTGGGTGTTTTTTTCGATCGAATCTTTATAGGTAAAACCCATGATGCAAGAAGCAGAGAGAAGCAAAAGAGATAGAAAATTGACAAAAGAGCTATATATTCATTTTATGGTGTGGACATGAAAAAAGTAACCCTTTTACTTTTTCTTGTTTTGTCCCTCCTTATGCTTATTTGGCTTGATTTCACAGTGATTTAATGTTGTAATATGGCCCACATATTCACATTAGGTCTTGAATCTTTATGAATCATTAAGACTTTATGATGTCTTGTAAAGGTGTTGTGAAGTGTTGTAAGACATTTTCACACTTTTCTATACTCTTCTTATCATAATTCATCTATATACCCTCTTTTTATCACTTACCAAGTCTTGTTCTAAAGTGTTGTAAATTCTTGTAACATACTTTCAAGCTTTTCTAGGCTTGTCACCAACAAATACACCTTTCTTATGCTTTATTTGGCCCCTTTATGCACTTACAGGCCTTAATTAAGTGTATTTTTAAATATAAACCCGACAAACATCATTAAAGACAACTTAATTCCCGACACCCACTCATATGTCTTGAGTGGGACCCATTTGCCCAGGGCGGTGAATGAGTCCCTCTTGGCACAAAAATAAAAATAAATTCAAATTACTGGTGAGTTTTTATTCCTAAAGACCTAAGGTCAGCTTGTGATGTATTTTTAGGAAATTAGGGCATAAGTGTGTATAAATACATGATTTTCTATTTATTTTAACCCCCATTCATCCAAGTATTCATTCTTGCATTCAATTCATCTAAGAATTCACTTGAGAATCCTAGCATCATTTAATCAAGCAATTATCAAGCATCTTGGAGCTACCATTGACATATCTTCAAACTTCAACAACAAGGGTTTGGTGAGTCTGAAATTTACATGTTATTTTTTCATCATTCCTTTCTCATTTCATTTCATTATCAAGGGTTTGATTACCAAAGTGGGGTTTGACCAAGGCAAACCCTCATACTCTAACCCTTAACCATTTTCCCCTCTTTACATGTGTGTTTGCAGGTCTTGTAGGCAGATTTTTCAAGGAGAGAGGTATTGAAAAGTGGTCAATAAGTCATCAAAGTCACCATAGTCAACATAACCCTAATTGGAGCTTGAAGCCCCATTTCAGCCCATTTTTTGTAGATTCAAATCCAGTGAAACGTAGATTTTTGGCACCCTAGATCTTTCTAGCACTTCTAGGGTTTTTCACCTAAAAGGAGAAAGTAGGGCCAAAATTCTAGCCAGGTTCACTCAAATTCTGCAATGTATAATTTTATTTAAACTAAATGGAATGATCTAATTTCGGTTATATGAACTAATTGAATTATTATGTATGCAAAACTTGTGATTTATGTAATGTTGGAAAACACAATGATGTTTTCAAACAATGAACTATGAATGAACAAGTGCAAAACAGAATAGAAAGAGGTTGATTCAGAGTGCACTTGGGAAAAGATTGGAGAATTTGGAATCTTCTGAATGTTGTCTAAAATCAAAAAAAATCACCAATGGGACCCATTTGCCACTAATGGTGAATCAGTCCTGCTTCTGATGAAAACTATTGGGAACAGGTTTCTAAGTGTTGGGATTTGAAATCTGACAAAACTTAGAATTCTAGTCTTAAGGTCAAACTCATTCGCCACAAATGGTGAATCAGTCCTCTCCTAAAATTTTGAGAAATTAGGGGACAATTTTGTAGCACCAAATCCGAGATTGTCTACTTGTCAGGTTATTGAAGTCAAATCTACAGAAACACTTTGTTGACTTCTTGTCCACTTTTCAATGCCTAAATGCTTGTCAAATCTACATACACAAGTCTACAAACACACATGTAAAAGGGGGAAAATGGTTAAGGGTTAGGTTATAAGGATTTTCCTAGGACCAATCATAGAATAAAATATTCACAACATAGGGGATGTAGTGTGTCATACCAAGCCACTAAGAGGAATGTAATATGCTAAGATAGATCACACTTATGAAGGACATCATACCCAATGTCATCCACAAAGTGACAAATGCATCATATGAAATTACAAGGCTACACTAAGAACCAAAAATGCAAAATGAAATGATGGTAATGTATGCCCCCCACTTTAAAGGAATTGCTACACAATGTTTTGTGAGTAATTACTTTAAATTAGCAAAGTAAAGAAATTAGCCAAGTCATATGTTTCAAAGTTAGGCTGCTTCATGTAAATGAGAAATAAAACAAAATAAAAGGGAGTTGCCCCCCAGAAAAGAGAACACCAAACACATAAGGGATCTATGGATTTGGGGTCAGTATGTTCATTGCTGCAATGTTTTTGTGAAAGAGCTCAGAACTGTCATCATTCCCCAAAGCACATAGAACTAGAAGAATGACACAAAGAGAGTGAAAACAAAGTCCATTTTGGGTCAACATGGAAGAGACATTGTGGTCTCAATGCCTTGCATCATCCCCAAAAGGACAACATGAGGGAAAAGAAAATGAAAAGGAAAAAGAAAAGAAAAAGCTTTTGGGTCAACATAAAGGAGAAATTTTGGTCTCAATGCCTTGCATCATCCCCAAAATGAAAACACAAAAAAATGACAAAGGAAAAAGGAAAAGAGACCGATTGGGTCAACATGGAAGAGACCTACTATGTTTCAACACTTTGTGTCATCCCCAAAAGAAAAACACAAAACAAAAGTGAAAAGGGAAAGACCTTTTGGTTCAACATGGAAGAGACATGGGGCATCTCAACACTTTACGTCATCCCCTAAAGGAGAACACAAAAGAAAAATGAGAAAGGAAATGCACAACATATAGAAGAATAGAGGTACAAATAGAAGAAGTGGACAATGAGAGGGAAAATATCAAATGCACGATACGAGGGAACATGATACACACATATAATCATGAAAAAAAGAACAAAGAAAAATGTAAAAGGCTAGTAAGGTGAATGCAAGTCAACCATCTAACAAGTCATTTGCCTCCCAATCATGCTCAGTGTATTGTGAGAGCAGTTGACTGTCCAAAAGAAGAACTGCAAGTGTCGAACTAGGAGATGTATCAGGTTCCTCACTTGGTTGAGAATATTTATCATTTAAGCTCATGGTAGATGAAAATAAAGAGTTTATGTCATTATGTACTTCATCTATTTTTTCAATCTCCTCATCATCATCATCATCATCAAGAGTGATTATGATAGGAGGACGAGGGGTTATTTCCAAGGAAGGATGTATTAAAAGTTGAGGCTTTTGGATTTGTTCATTTTGTTGTAAGGGTTGGATTGTGTCATTTGGTGGTGGATCGAGGGAAAGCAGGTGGTCATCTATTGCATTGGTCAAATGTGGAGTTTGGTTTTCTTTATTTTCTTCCATTCAAGAAGTGTGAGCAAGGAAACGACGACGACACCTATGTTACCTAGCACAACAGTTACATTTAATTTTATTTTGAATTTTTTGAGGTGTAAGAGCAGATTGATCCATCATAGGTTCCTTTTCTTCCAAAGGGGGAAGAATGGCAGAAACTGAAGAAGATGGGTTAATCACTTTCTCTTTAGCTTTATACATTTTCCTAATGTCAGGAGGTATGATAGGATTGGTTTCATTGTCCCTTGGTCATTTAAATGATGGTAGGGAAGTGTGTAAGGGTGGTTGTTCATGAGGTTGTATGGTTTGTTCGATGTTGGACTCAGGTTGAAGCATGGTTTCATCTAGGATAGGAGGAGTGGAAGAAAATGGGGACATGTTACAAAGAGACAACTCGGTTATGTGTTTGGCTTGGAACTTTTGATAGGTTATGAAAAATAAATGTTTACGGGGGCTGATGGGTTCCATAGGTGCAGGTCAAAAGGCTTCTAAGGAGAAAATTACCTTTAGATGATAATGGATTAAAGTCACTATGGTGTATGGTAAATATTTCATTGCCATGTGGAAACTTCAAATATCTGTGAACAACTAAAGGGACTGCTTGAGCAAAGCCAAGGGTGGCCTAGCCGCAAACAAAATTGATCCGATTGTGGAATGATAAAAAATGTTACCTCCAAAGTTTTGGGTCCTTTTTGTAAGGGGAGTACGATTGATCCAATTTTAGGGCACACGAAACCAATATGTTTTTTAATCCATGCAGTTGGCTTATTATAGTCATCTTGATATAGCTCATGTAATACTAGAAACTCTTTCCTGATCACATTCTCACCACAGGCAAGATCTATTAATATCCCATAGGTGGGCTTATCATAGATTCTGTCGGCTATGTAAAGAGTGTTAGTGTAGGTTTTTTATTCCTTATTATAAGGTTTTTCCTACACATTTATTTAAGCTTGCTTAAGTTAATAAAGCATGTTTAATTAGGTGAGAGGATTATGAGGTGTCACCTTCCTACATGTGAGCATCCATTAGCTATCTTGGGAAGATACTTTACTATCTTTAGTACGATAGATGGTTGCTCCTCATTGGTCAGTGTTGCCACCTCCTCCCTCTCTCTAGTCTATATAAGCATGCTTCCTAGCTTGTTTATTCATTCGATAGTTGGAGATAGTAATCTTATGCTATTTTTCCTTGGAGCACTTCACATCAGCTTTCTCTCAGTATCACTATTATGCTGCTCATTTTATTTGCATTTTACAGTTTATTTGATCTATCTCTTTCAATTCGATTATGGGTTGTAATCTGTTTCTCATATTTTAACATGGTATCAGAGAAAGTTTTGTAATGTTAGATTTCTTATAGAGATCTTTTAAAATCTCGTATACTCTTCTCTTGCATTTTTTAACGATTTGGAGAATCGAAAAGGATTTATGAAGATCCAGTAATCTTGTTTTTGTCAATCGGCTTGCATATTTTGTGTTTCAATCAGTATTGCAGGTTGTAGCATGCCTTTTCTTGTCTTAGGTAGCTGATACATCCTTTGCATCCATTTTTTTGGTTGTTGGAGCCACTTTTTGTTGCTAAAGGCGTATGATTTACATTGGATCTACATCTTCCGTACATAATCAGGAAAAATGCCTTTTGAGTTTTGTTCACTGCATCAAAAATCCATCTGGGTATCTTCTAGTTTTTGCATGAAGCTTATATATTTTGCAGAATCAAACTCGGAAAGCTACAACAGACCCCCTCTCCGTTGGCAGTTTCAAATTTGAAGACAATTTTCAAATGCTTCGTTCTTGCTCATACGGACTCCGTTTTTCACAAAATGTTTTTTGATCTTGGCTATTTTTTTGTGCTCTATGCACTAGTGCAGTCGTTTTTTGATTTGGATGCAGAATTTTTTTAGAAATTACAGATTCTCAGTTGTGACACTGCGCAGTCCTCATTTTGGGAACTTCGAAGAGGCATAACTTTTGCATAAAACCTTGGATCGAGTTGATTCTTTTTTTGAAAGTGAATTTTTTTTCATGTAGCTTGTAGTGGTGTTGTTTATTTTATTGGGTATTGTGCCTAAGATGTATTTTCAGCATATGATCTTTTTGAGGATCTGTAATAGCATTGAGATCAAGTCCACTTAGTATTTCTTGCTGGTGGTAATTGTAAATGCACTAAATATAAAGTGCCAAATCAAATTTTCTTGGGGGGGTTCTTTTGATATAGTGGAAATGGGGGGTTCATTGTGTTGACTCTTGTTCACACATATTCTCTTTTTCACACATGCTTTTATGCATCATGGTAAAAAATTTTAATGGGGTTAATTGTAATCATGAACTGAGATAAAGTTCCACTATTGGGGTTTAATCATGGATATTAGTAATGAATTTCACAAATATGTTGTAAGGCTAAATTCAGAGAACTACTTTTCTTGGAAGAACGGGATAAAGAATCAATGCCTTGAGCAAGATCTACTACCCTATCTCCTTGGACTTGTTCCTGAGCCAAGTGACTATGATCAGAAGAATGCATGGTTTAACAACAATGACATGGTCTATGGACTAATATGTCTTACTATATCTGAGGATGTCTTGCATCATATTGAGCATACTAAGTGCCCTTTCACTGCATGGACCATCATCCAACAATTGTATGGAGACATTGAATCTTCATCTGAAAGTGATGCTTCCTTGGATGACCAAGCACCTATTGATATTCATGATGCCTCTTCTCAAGTGGAAATATCTTCATTGGATGATCAGTTTTATGGTTGAAATTAATTTATACCCCTTCACCGTCTACTATTGCTACTTTAGATTCTAGTGTTGCTTCTTTGAAAGTTTCCAGTGATTCTTTGCAGCAGGACATTCATTGTCTTTCAGATTCAGCTTTGGATGATCTCTTGACAGGTATTTCAAACTTGTTTATAGAGACATATATTGCAGATTTGGGAGATAGTATTGATGATATTCATCTTCTCTTTGATGAAGTTGATTCTTCTTCAGTTGTTGTGAGGGAACACTTTGACCCTCCTCTTCATTCTCTACATGATCATTCTCTATAGTTTGACATGAGTGTGGATACTTTGGATCATCATTTGGAGAAGATATCTTCAGATGAGATACTTGAGTCTTTGGCTTATGCTCTACATCAATCTCTATGAGATTTTGATTTGCCATCTTCAGTAGTGTGGCCTAGAACACCTGATTTGATTGTGGCAGCCTTCAACATCGACATGGGGATACTTGAGCTGACTTCAGAGACTTCACTCATTCTGCACTTTCTTCCTACATATTCCTTTGAGGAGTGGGGAGAAAGTGTGCATACACCTATGGTTGTGTTTCTTCCTAAAGGGAGGAATGTTGTTCGACGATCATGGACCATCTTCTACATCCAGTTTCAAGCATCTACCATTGGATCTCTTTGGGGGGGATTCTTTGTCCTTCCACTTCTTTCTACTCTCTCTATTTTGGGGAGGTATTTTCTCTCTATATTTAGGGGGGCTATTCCTCTTATGGGTGGGATTCTCTTTGGGGGGGGATTTCATTGTACATGGGTACCTCATCAAGCTTGATTTGTCGGGACCCATCTCTGTACCCACCTAAGCTATGCTTAATGGGGGGTGTTAGTGTAGGCTTTTTATTCCTTATTATAAGGTTTTTCCTACACATTTATTTAAGCTTGCTTAGGTTAATAAGCATGTTTAATTAGGTGAGAGGATTATGAGGTGTCACCTTCCTACATGTGAGCATCCATTAGCTATCTTGGGAAGATACTTTACTATCTTTAGTACGATACATGGTTGCTCCACATTGGTCGGTGTTGCCACCTCCTCCCTCTCTCTAGTCTATATAAGCATGCTACCTAGCTTGTTTATTCATTCAATAGTTGGAGATAGTAATCTTATGCTATTTTTCCTTGGAGCACTTCACATCAGTTTTCTCTTGGTATCACTATTATGTTGCTCATTTTATTTGCATTTTACAGTTTATTTGATCTATCTCTTTCAATTTGATTCTGGGTTGTAATCTGTTTCTCAGATTTTAACAAAGATGACCATCAGGAAGTTTTTGAAGTATATCTTTAGAAGAAAAAGTGATATCAAGAGTTTTTTTGGTTGGGCCCTTACAAGGGATAATGTTTATCACACCCACAAGTTCATCCATAGGATTAACTTGAGTAACATTTGGAGCTATATCAGGTTTTTCATTATTTGTATCAATGTTCATGACTTGAGGGTTTGAAGGTTCACTAGCCTTGACAAATGAAACACTGTTTTTATGCATGGGGTTGGTAAAGATTTGTAAATTTTGGTTACGGGGTGCAATGGACTTATTTCCTTGATCATTAACACCTGCAATGGAAAAATGACCCGAATCAATGAGCTCTTGAACTAAGTGTTTGAGATGCTTACATTCTTTAGTGTCATGGCCATTTTGGTGATGAAATGGCAATAAGTATTTGGTTTAAAGGTGGGTGGTAAAGGTTTGATGGTATCAATTGTTTTGATGATATGCAAGGTGATCATTTGTTGTTGGAGCAATTGGTTCATTGTATTATGGAGGGTATTTGGTAAGGGAGTGAATTGTCTCTTTGGGTCCCCATAGGTATAAGGAACCACTACTTTAGAATATGCCACTTGACTTGGAACAGATTGGGTTGGTTACGATTGAGGAGGTGCATTGAATTGTAAAAATCCTCTATTTAGTTTGCAAAAGTTTTGCATTTTTTTTTATTGTTTTGCTCAAACTTCTCAACTTGATTAGAAGTGGACTTTGAATCATGACTTGAAACTAAGTTATGATATTCACATAGAGTTGTGCATAAGTGCATGAACGAAGGGAATTTCATCATAGTTAACTTATCCTAAAGGTTTGTGTGCAATGTTTTGATAAAAATCTTCTCGAGATGTGAATCAATAATTTTGACATCAACTTGAGCATACAATGGCGAATAACATGAAATGAAGTTACTTTTTCATCAGCATTATGTCTACAGTGCATTAGGTCAGCCATTGTCTTTTTAGGAGTCATATGAACTTTGAAATGACTTATGAAGGAATCTACAAGCTCATTAAATGATCGAATGGAATGATTAGGCAGGTTTGAAAACCATTCTCATGCAGTATCCTTTAGGATCCTAGGAAAAAGTTTTGCTAAGAGTTTATCATCAAGGACAAAATCACTGCATAAAGCTATATAAGCATTGACATGGTTAATAGGGTCTCCTTTACATCCATATTTCTCAAACCTAGGCATTTCAATTCCTTGTGGCATCTGGGTGCGTAGGATTTCTAATGATAAGGGGCTACTACGAACATGATATGTGGGTGGAGCGGTTTGACCTTGGCTAATGGTAGAAATTTTTTGTTGCATGGATGAAACAGTATTAAGGAGTTGTGTAATAATGGGGTCAGGGTAAGTGGTTTGAGGTGGAAGAGAAAATGGCAATGGAGTGTATGTAATGTGAGGGGAAGTGAAAGGAACACTAAGAGGGGTGAAGGTGGTAGAGGGGACTTGCGATGCCACAATAGAATTAGGAATGCTAGTTGGAATTGTGAAAGAAGGAGCCACATGACTAACCTGTTGCATAGTTGTTGTAACATGAGGAGTGGTATAAGTTGGTATGGATGCTATGGTTGAAGGGGGAGGAATGTGAGGTCCTCCTTGGTTTGGAACTATGTTTGCTGATTGAGAATTAGAAGAAGCATGTTTATTGTAAATCTCAGCAATTATTTTCATAACTTGTAAGCCATCATCACTTTCAATTAAATGATGAAGGTTTTCTATGGCTGGTATGGTAGTGGTGCAAATGTTTTCAAGGGAAAAGTCTTGTTGTAAGTGTGCAAAACCCTCATGAATATTAATGACCTTGTCTTGTGGGATGGAATTGTTTTGTGTGTCAACATTCATTGGATGGAAAGGTGAAGGCATAGAAATGGTATTGTCCATGCCTAATGCACCATTGTCCATACTACTAGTAGGAGCTCTTGAGATCCCAAGGTCCACAACGAAAGTGTTATTGTGGGAAGCCATGAGTCTAGAACTTCATCTCACTAAAGTATTATCAATGGGGCACAAAACACTCATACAAGTACCACAAAGAATGGGGTGAATGCAAATGCAATGCAATCTAGGAGTACAAAATGAAAATAGTAGAAATTCTACAAACTGAAATAGAAAACTAACAACAGATAACAAAAATGTAGGAAATGCCCAAAAAAAGCCTAAAAATGCAGTCTAAAATGTGCAGGTGGACTGATTCGTCCAGGGTGGTGAATGAGTCCCAGTATGATATTTTTTTGTGTTTTTCAGAAAATTTAATGTGATTCTAATGCTTTTCAGATGCCAATTAAGAATGCAGATGCGGATGTTAAGTTTTTTCAATGATAGATAATGCAAAAATGAAATCTAAATGAGTCTTTCACTAATACAAGTTAAGAAACCCTAGGATGCAAAAATAAAACAATACCCTAATTGAATGTTGATGCAAGTGAAGTTTGAGATGCAAGATGCAACTGAAATCAGAAATGTAAAGTGTTCAATATGCGGGTTCACCAAAATGAACCATAGATTTTTGGTACCCTAGATCTTTCTAGCACTTCTAGGGTTTTTCACCTAAAAGGAGAAAGTAGGGCCAAAAGTATAGCTAGTTTCACTCAAATTATGCAATGTACAATGTTATTTGAGGGTAAATGCACCAAGATGGTTCCCAAAAAGGGGGCTTAAGTGGCCACTTTTTTTCTAAAATCAGGAAATGTTGACCTTGGACGTGAAATTGAGGATAGTTATACTCAAAATTTTGAGATGGAATAAAAACAAGGATCGAAGTGCTCTGAGTCTACTTTCTAAACTACTAATTTATTTTGAAAATGGTTGAGATTAAGGGGTTCAATAGAGGGATGTACACAAATTGGTGTTGTTTTTGTTAGAAAAACATAACATAGAAACTCTTGTATGACCTGAGCACAGTGAACTTTTTTTTAGTATTTTTAAAACCGCTATAGTCAGAAGTTAGCTAACAGCATCTAGTTGATGCACAATTTTTTTGATAATTTTTTCATGAATATTTGACTTTTTACTAATTTTCTAAGTGGGCACTTCCTAAAAAGCATAATTTTGGCCATGCTCCCCCTACAAATTTTGGAAAGTAATAGATTTTTTCAAATTTGTACAATGGAATCTAGTTTCTAAAAATGTAATTTATTTGAAATTTTCATGAATGGTTAATTTATAACGAAAAAAAACCAAACACTGCTTTTTGACAAAAAACAGACATACAAACAAAAGAAATTATGGATGAAAGGCCTAACATTGTCAGAAAGTGAAAAAAATTATATCGTTGGAAAAGCTAAGAGATAACTTAACATTACCCATGTGTTTGATTTTGTCGATATTGAACCAAATACAATCCTAATGGTGAGCATGAACTCGATTATGTGAAAAAT
>VDFB02053860.1:0-49340 GCA_007258455.2 Sequoia sempervirens | reverse complement strand
GTTAGAGAATTTCAAAGCTTATAACCCTTAACATCATTGCCATAACCAACGAAAAAATATATTTGTTAGCTTTGAAATCCAACTTAGATAATTTTTCTTTAGGCACGTGAATAAAAGCTTAACAAACAAATACTCTAATGTGCAAAATAAAGGGCTTTTTACCTACCTGTTGTGACCTTTTCACACATCACCCCATTTGAATGGGGACCCCTTAATTTTTGCTCCGTTCGGGTCTTTTGGATTTGTTTTTCTCTCTGTTTCTCTCTTTCTGCTATATGCCTTTCCGGGGATGTGCTCGTCTTTGAGTGTCAATTGAAGTTTTGGCCAAGTCTATGGAATTAGGGTTTGCATTTCTCACATCAGTTTGAGGTCAAATCAAGTTTGGCTATTGAAATTTGAGACTAATATTATTGTCAGGAGGGCTACAAACAAGTTTCCACTGAATTTTCACCAAGTTTCGGCAACTTACTATTTTTGGTAAGTACTTGGTTTGGGGCATTTTCTTAGCACAGTTGAAATTTTGACCAATACACTACATTTTGGGCACCTTGAGCTATCTGCCTGTAAATTTTGAGCTGAAACGGACAACTTTCTATTTTTAGCAAGTTCACCTTTGGGAGCAAGTTTTAGGGGTTTTCCGAGACCTACGCCATGGTATAACATGCAAGATGAGATGACAACTTTCAGCAGTCTCGACTTCAGAGGCTATTTTTAGGGTTTGCATGTTGAACTTTTCAGCGCATGTCAGCATATTCTTTGTGGGTTTTTCGAAAGCTTCGCAGTGGTATAACATGCAAATCAAGATCAGGACCTTTTTCAGGAGCCGCCTTCGAAGGCTATTTTTAGGGTTTGCATGCAGGGCTTTTCAGCGCATGTCAGGTTATTCCTTATGGGTTTTTTAAGAGCTACACAGTGATGTGACATGCAAGGCAGGATGATCACTTTCCAGTAGCTTACTATTTTTAGCAGGTCCATTCTGGCAGCTACCCAGTGCATCAAGAACATGAACAGAGCAAAGTGCAACAGAAATGGAGTCAAACAGAGGTCATTTGATCGACATGCAAGTCGAATTAAGGTTTCCAGCTTCGGGACCCAAAATGAGGGGTAAAATGCCAAAATTTTCGAAAACCGGTGTATCCCATTGGGATCAGTATCTTTCAAGCTATTCGCCGGTAAAATTTAAAGGCAATCGGAGCACTTACTATTTATAGTAAGGCGTTCCAGAAACAGGCTATAAATAGAAAGTCAGCATCAAGCGCCAGTGTGAACGGGCAGGTCTACCGATGAGGGTCACGTCAATCAAATTTCAAGTCAAATGGAGTTGTGGAGGTCATGAAATCAAGCAGTTGCTATAAATAGTAAACCACTTCCAAAAACATGCTATAAATAGCAAGTCAGCGCGAGGCACCAGTATGAACAAGTCAAATAGGTGATGAGGACCCCATGGAGCGAATTTCAGATCAAACGGAGTCACAAAAGTTTGAAAATCAAGCATTTACTATTTTTAGCATGTCCATGCAGAGGAATTAGGGTTTCCTAAAAGGTAGGTCGAAACACAACGGTCACACAGAAGCAGCATCCGGTCGCGATCAACATCTTTCAGGCAGTTTACACATAAAATTTGAGCTCATTCTGAACAATTACTATTTTAAAATTTTTAGTAAGTTGTTAAAAATAGCAAGGCATGTCAGCATCAGGCGCCAGCAGCTCAATCACGTCACGAGGTTCGAAGCAAAATGAAAATCAAGCCTTTGGGAGCTAGAAATCAGCTTGAAATACAAAAATTGAAAAACTTTCTAAAAATAGCAGGTTAAGGCAAGTTGAGGGCATCATGAACAATTCACTTTAAATCAGACGAAAGTTGGAAACTTTATCTAAGTTTGGCAAAATGAAAGCTTGACACCCTCAAATCCGCTCTAGAAGCTTGAAGAGTCATGAAAATCCACTAAGTCTGAGAAATTTGAAGTCCAGCATGCCAAATGCGCCTTAACTTGAGAGGCTCAAGTGAAAATTTGGTTAAGTCCTCAAAATTTGAAGCAGGGACCTGTTGATGTGATTTTTGTGACCGCACCAATCAGCAGAACAAAGTAATCCGAAGGCTACTCCATTATCTCTTGATCAAAGTATTATGTGCGCTAAGATTGCTAGAAAGATCGCACATTCAACTCCAAGGTTTTGAAATGCTTTGGAATACCCTCAGTAGGTTCGTTGTGATATGTTGTTTTTACGAGGGGACTTACACAATTGTTCTTTAAGGTTTGCAGTTGACAACAAGCTAATGATTGGAAGGGGATTCTATGCGAATGATTTAGCTTTGAGGTATGAATTTTCCTAAAACTAACCAGAAATAAACTGAATTGAATGGTTGCAGGGATTAAAGAATCTATGTTCTATCTAAAGGCGGGCCACGGGATCGATTTTGGCAAACTTCAACCAAACTCTACTCTACCTCACGTCAGACAGCTTACACAAAGTTGGTACAATCTTCAAGGGGATGGCAAGAGATGTTCAAGTTACAATCCAACATCAAGATACCGTCAAGACAACGCATACCAAGATATGAATTAAAACTGAAGTTAGGCTTATAAAATGCTCCAGTTGGCCACGCAAGGCAAACTTGTCGTCAGCAAGCTGCTAGTGGTATGGAATAACACGAAGTTACCTCGATCAACACCACAAATCCGCAGCTAATATCTACTTGCATGAAATGAAAATTACTCTACTTTAAGCTACTTTACGCTACTTGAAGTAGAAGGGACGAAGAAACCTTGCTAGCTATCCATAACAAAGATGAATTTCACCATCAATGAAAAGATCTTCTATTATGAAAGTTTTACACAACAATCTCTTACAAAAGTTTTCAAAGGAAAACTTTCCTCCAAACTATGCTAAGCTATCAAACTATCTCTCTGCTCTAGTCTCTAGTCCGATGTCTATTCTAATTCTAATTCTCTAATTCTAATTACAAATGAGGGGGATTCCCCCTTTTATAGATGGCCTAGTCCAATGGACGACTCGAATTACAATCAAATAAATGGCTAAGATTAAGCCACCTCAGCCCTAACCCTAAAAACTGCCAGAATGGGGAGTGGTACAATAAATGAATCAAAGATTCCCACTCACTCCCAAAATAGTAAAGGCAATTAATGCCCACAATTAATCCTCTAGAAGGTCATCATCCAAAAGTGCATTCCCGTTCTCCTTCTCCCTGGCTGCAAACTCAATGAACCTAGCAAGCACAGCCTCGACCTCCTGAACTGAGATAGGCGGAATATGATCCAACTGAAACTCCAATATTGTAACCACCTGTCTGTGCCTCGTGCAAGATTTTCTCCAAGCAGTCAGGGCATCCTGCATATTCTAAATCAGGCTGGAGAAAGTAGAAATGTTCTCAAAGTCATCCTGCACGAAGGTCTTCACCTCTGAAAAGAAAGGCAGCAGCCCACTCCTCAATCCATCAGTAGTCACCTCATCTGAATTCAGCCGTCTAGCAAATATTGCCTCCAAGGTATTCAGGACTCCATCAATAATGTTTGTCATAGCCTTCCTGACTCTGGCTGAATCCGCCTGTACTACATCAAAGAATTCACGTCCTGTGACTACTGAAGAGTACCATCCAGCAAAATTGTACCTATCACCCCCTTGAATGACTCCATCAATCAGCATTTGCAAATGAGTATGCATCAATGCCTCTAGACGTTGAATAACTTTGCTCTGATAAACAGAAGCATCACCCTAGGCCTGATCAACTGCCTCCATACGTGCCATAATGCTGGAAGCTTGCTGGTAAGCATGAGCAAGGTCTTCCATGAACTTCTTTGTCTCGGCATGAACTCCTATAACCCATTTATCTGCCTCCTGTGCCATCTTCCTCAAATCCTCCAAGCCACTAACTGATTCTCTAGATAACTCGGCTAGAAGCTCAAGTGCTAGATTCTCTTGCCCACAAGGACAAGATAAGTGTTGCATGTATCCTATCAATGTCTTATGCTCTTGCTTCAATTTCTTGTACTTTCCTTCAGTCCTGAACAATCTATCCTTAAGCGCCTGATAGGAGTTATCACACTCCTCAACAATTTGTGCACCTGTGGGACGTCCTAACTCCATAGTTGTGATCAGATAATTTTTCGGCACTGCTTCATCCCGATCACAATCAACTCGTGGCACCGCAACATGAAGGGTGCGAGAACCACCCTCATCAGTTGAAATCTTCGAAAATTTTTGTGCTCTCTTCTTTGGTGGAGGCACATTGATCCTATTCAAAAACTCTTCCATCTCTACTACCGGATCAACTTCTTCACTGGGGCTCCTTCTCATTCTATCTCTAAGTCAATTAGGTACCACCTGCTGAATATCAAATGGCTGCTCCTCTCTTGCCTCTACTTCACGGACTTGTTCAACTTCAATATCATTTTAGCGAGGCTCATCGGCCTCTAGTGGCTGAGTATCCCCTGAAACTGCATCATCCTCTAAAGCCGTCTCTAACTCACACTGGAAGCGAGTATCAGTAGCAGTCTCCTCATCTTCCTCCAGCTGATCATCTCTAGCAGGCACATTCACACTCTGGCCAACTGATTCTCTACGTGGTGTCTGATTTTCCTCATGTACCTCTTGCTCTTGATTCAATGCATTTCTCTGATCAGCAAAAAGTGAAACCTCCTGTATGCTTGGAGAACGTGTCTCCAATGGCATGGGTGATTCTAATAGAACTCTTGGAGGCTCCGGCTGAACAGGCTTCGGTCGAACTAGTTCCTTCGAGATTCTGGACCTCGAGTAATTTGTTTCTTCTTGCTGGTAGTGGGTGTCCTATGATCTCCCATCAAGTTGTAAGTCAAAGGAATTGACCTACTCTTCAATCTGCTCACATGCCTTTCAACCCATGCTCTGGTGAAAGTCATGACTGGAATACAAAGTGTGTCCAAATCAGCTATCTCGGGCTCCGACCAATCTGAGAGTGGAAGTAGAGTATCCCTCACTGCCTCATAATCTAGATGGAGAACATTCATGTCCTCATCCACCTGGTCTGGTACTAGAATGATTTCACACTCTCTGATCATACTCAATGGCAACCTCGAGACATTCTCTTCCTGACTTCAGCCTCATCTGATGTACCAGCCTAGTAATCCTCAATGTTGGCCTTATGCTTGAACTCTTCTGACAGTATCCATCTGATATTGCTATGTGGATCATAATGTTGTCTGCTCGTGTGATAATAAAAATGAAAGAACTGAAGCTCATTTTCAACTTCTCTAGCTGCCTGAAGTGAAGGACACACTTCGTCTAAGTTACCCATGACAATCGGGAAGTCAACTCCTCCCTTCTTTCTCTTCTAAATCTTATCGAAGGCAACCAGTTGCCTAGATATCTCTAACATCAAAATTCTATTGGTTGGGTACTTAGGCAGCCTATATGGATATGAAGAAAAACCCTGCAGCCTAGTGTAAGAAAACTTCGGAAACTGAATGAACCAGCACCCAAACCTTTCTATTAATTCTTGAGCTTCCCTCGAGATCCTATGATGAATCCGCTCCTGAAGTGATCTCGTTATGTGCATGGTGAAGGCATCATTGACATGCTTGTAATGGGTAGTGCTTGTCAGACGCAACTATGGACAAGCCTCATGGATTTTGAATTAATGAGAACCACAACCAACAGGCTCCTTATATGAAATTCCTCTATACTTTGTCATACGAGCCAACATGTAAATGATGTAGGAGCCCATATAAAATGTCTTTGTTCTTCTCAAGCTCAGGAGCTGCTCGTGCAAATTGTCACTAATCATCACAGCCCAGTTGATGTGCTCTTTTCCTTCCAGCACGAGGTTGATGTAATAGAACATCCATGGCTCGAAAATAAATGCTTGAGGGCAGCCTCCAACTCTACTCAGCATCATGATCAGGTCACAATACTCCTGCTTCAAATCATCTGATATAATCTGCTTCGGCAACTTTGTACGAGAGGGCTTGGGCTTGTTCATCCAAATGCAGTGACACCTCTCAAGACATCTCTAATGTGGTATACACTGCTCACCGCTTCTTGTTTTGTAATCATCCCCTCGTGCGCTGGGATTCCAAAAGCTTCGCCAATAGCTGCAGGAGGGAGGTTGGCGAATACTTGGCCATCTGGTGAGACAATTGACCTGTGATCAGCCTCATAGTAATTAGCACACTCATCATCGCCCAGCACCTAATAGTCAGGAAACCAACAAGAGTTGGCCAATCCACTTCGAATATTGTGCTGTCATTGAAGGACTATGATCGCTAACTCCATAATCCTATTTGAAAGTTCCAAGTTGAAAGGTTAGAACTCAAATTGGTGGTATCGCCCACCCTGCCCAACTGGGCAATTAACTCAGCAGAAAGGTTGTCGTTTTCTGATAACAACCCTAGATGCACCATTGCTATCTCTGCCAGTTGCTCTTACTTCAGCCATCCTGCAAAACAATAAACAGCCATCGGCAATTAACTCAGAAAAATAATAAAATAACATGTAGGGGGCTGCCAGTCGACTTTTTAAAATTTGAGAAGTTGCAACATTCTATTCATCTGCAAACCTCAATTTCTCCTTCACAATTTTGAACTTTCAACACTTAGAAAGTTTCAACAAGTAAGCTTCAGCAACTTCGACTTCACACTCTCAGCAACTTCAAAGAGACTTAGCAAGTTTCTAAGTTGACTGCAACAACTTCACACTTGAGAAAATCGTCCAGCTTTACTTTCAGCAACTTGCCAGCACTTAGACTTTCTAAACTCACACTTCAGCAACCTCAGACTTCTACTTCAAGTCGCACTTCTTCAATACTCAGTCACAAACTTTCCTCTACAAGCTAGAATCGAACTTCTTCAGCACTTGGACTCTTCAAATTTCAGTTTGAGCAATTCCTCCTCTTCAAATCGAATTTCTTCAACAACACAACTCAAATCGAATTCCTCACTTGCACTACAACTTCAACCTCAAAGCAAATTCGAACTTCTTCAACTAGTGAAGAAGAATGAATAAACTTCAGCTCATATAGGCAAGTCGAATTCTAGAAGGAGGCAAATTTTAGCCAGTTCATTAAGTCTCCACTACTTCACAGCAAGAATTCGAATTTCTCTCCTCTGGCATTTGCAACACTTGTCACTCGGCGTCTGGAATCTTGACCTTCTAGAACTTCAAAAGATACATCTTGACTAGCGTACTTAGCATTTTAATTCACTTTTGAAAATATTCACTTCAAATCCACTCTTTAAGAAATTTAATTCACCAGCTGAAGCTCTGTCATTTAAATTTTTATTCACCTCTAACTCTAGAAGATTCATCTCACGAAGAACTTGATCAAATTCATCTAGGCAATTCATTTTAATTTCATCATCTGAAGCACTTTTCCTTTGAAAACACATTTTATCCATTTTGCCTTAGAAAATTTAAATTTCCCTTAGGAAAATTCCATAATTCGAGTGTCGATCAAATTCTCCATCTCGAAAGCCTTGATTAAGTGCAGAAGACACTAAAATCGATTCCTTATCAAAGATCTTCAACAACCAGAAGAAAATTTTCTTCAGAACGCGTTGAATTCATGGGTATACAATGAAGGGGTTCATTTAATTTTTGAATTTTAACCTTAGAAAAATATTTCCACATCAAATTTAATCCATTTCTTCATCCTTGTGAGTATTTCCTTGCTCTAACTTGAAAATTTTGATCAACGTCACGAAGCTAGCACGTATGACTTCTCCTCTGGCAATTTCATTCATGCCTCTGAAAAATTTCATCACTTCAAGTCTAGGCATAATTTTCCTCTAGGGAGGTGGAATTTTGTTAACACTTAGAAAAAATATTTAAATTCCATCAATATTAGGCATCAAGGAAGAATTTGCTTAGAAAATTTTCATTCACTTCAATCACTTTGCCTGTGAAGAAATTTTTATCAACTCACTTAGAAAAAATTTCTTTTAAATGCCTTGAGCACATACTGTATGTCATGGAAGGTGTTCTTAATTTCAACGCCTAGCACATTTTTGCCACCTTAGCTTCACCATGGTGTACTTTGCATAGTGAGGTGGATTTTAAATTCAACGCCTTAACTCTTTAGTCACCTTTTTACTCACCTTACCTTGGGCGCATATCACACAGGCAGGAGGATATTAGCCACGCCCTAGTTATTTATTTCATTTTATCTCACCTTTTCCTCATCTTGCATGGCGCATTTAGCATAAGGTGGAGGATTTGACCTTTCAACATCTAGCAACTTTCACTTCCTTCTAAGCTTGGCGCATTTTGCATGTTCAAGAGGATTTTAACATTTTGTCTTCTTCTAGGCTAAGTTGGGTGCATTTAGCATGGAGAAGTGGATAAAGCCTTCAACACCTTTGACTTGTTGACCTTTTCTTGTACATATTTTGTCTTCACATGCCTTGATTTGGGCGCATTTGAGGGGGTGAGAGGGATGAAACTTTCAACGCCTTCTCCTTTGACTTTCTTTCTAAACTTGGGCGCATTTCCTATGGTGAGAAGGATGGGCACATTTTGCTTGTAGTGGAGGATGAAACACCTTTGACTCTTTGACTTTCTTCCTTAGCTTCTTAGCATGGGCGCATTTTAGCATATGAGGAGGATGAAGCTTAACACTTAGAAATTTTTAGCAACCTTTACCACCTTGCATGGACGCATTTGGCCTAGGGAGCAGGATGAAACTTCACGCCTTAGAACTTTTTGCATGCTTGACTTCTATTACCTTGAGGGCGCATTTTGGGGGTCAAGGAGGACGAAAATTATGCCTTAGAAAAATTTTCATTTCATGTTTGTGAAGAGGGCGCATTTAGGGGTGGCAGGAGGATGAAAGTTCCAGACTTAGAAAAAACTTTCATCTGCCTGCTTGTAGAGGGCGCATTTAGGGGTGGTAGGAGGATGAAATTATGCCTTGGTAAATTTTCTTTGCTTCCTAGCTGAGGTGGGCGCATTTTCAAGGTGGAGGTGGACGAATTTTAACACTTGGAAATTTTCATCCGCTTCTGCCTGTTTATCCATGCCCCGCTATTTATAGTAAGTCCATCAATTTTCACACTTCTGAAGCTCAGATCGATTTGAAATTTTCAACACAGGACCCTCATGACCTTGTCATCCTGTTCATATTGCCATCCTGAGCTAACCTGCTATTTGTAGCCCATTTTTGAAGGTGGTTTACTATTTATAGTAACTGCTCGTTTCTAAGACCTCCACAACTCCGTTTGACTTGAAATTCGAATGACGTGCTCCTCATCGGGTGACCAGCCCGTTGGCCCTGGCGCTTGCTGCTGATTTACTATTTTTAGCCAATTTCTAGAACGCCTTGCTATAAATAGTAAGTGCTCCGATTGCCTTCAAATTTTACTGGTGGATAGCTTGAAAGATGTTGATCGCAGTGGGATACACCGGTTTTCGGTACCCTGGACTTTTACCCTCATTTTGGGTCCCAAGCCGAAAACCTCATTTGATCTCTGCATGTATATCAAACCATCTTTCGTTTGACCGTTTTGTTGCACGCTCGTTTGTAGTTCGATGTTGGGCAATGACCCGAGTGGAATCAAGTAAAATAGTAAGTCATTAAACTAACTTATCTTGCTTGCGATGTCACATCGCCAAGCACTCGGTAACCACAAGGAATCACCAACATGCGCTTAAAAGTTCTCGATGCAACCCTAAAAATAGCTCCTCCGGGTTGCCAAACTCGAAAGTCAATATCTCATTTTGAAACGTTATACCATCGCTATGTTTCGTAAAACCCAAAGAGGAATCTCCGCACATGCATCGAAAACTTCAATATAACCCTAAAATTTGTCTCGAAGTCGAATCATAAAAATAGCGTTGTCTGGTTTCAACAAATTTTGCCAAAGGAGCGCCTTGACATGTGTTCTCAATGCGTGACTTGAATTTCAAAAAAAGGCCGAGATAACTCCCCGAATTGCACACTTACTAAAAATAGTAAGTTGCCAGAATTTGATGAAATTTAGCTGGAAACCTGTTGACAGCAATGTTAGTCTCAGATTTCAATTTATTTACTTCATTTGACCTCAGATTGACCAGAGAAATACAAACCCTAATTCTCAGACTTGGCAAAATTTCACGCTTAAGCTCACGGACGAGCACATGCCCGAAAAGGCAGACAGCAGAAAGAGACCGAAAGAGAGAGAGAGAGAGAGACAAAACCAAAGCCAAAAGACCAGAATGAAGCAAAAATTAGGGAGTCCCCATTTTGAATGGGGCGATGTGTGAAAAGGTCACAACAGGACCCTCATATGCGCCCTTGAAGCTGGAAATGGCATGGAAATCTTACTAAGTACTTCAAATTTGAAGCTCAGGCCTCCAAATGCGCCTTGAGAAGAAGAGGCTTAAAATTTTCTAAGTATCACAAATTTGAAGCTCCCTACACCAAATGCGCCTTGAGAAGAAGGGGGGACTTGGAAATATTCTAAGGCATGTAACTTTGAAGCTCAACACCTCATATGCGCCCTTGTAAGCTTAAAGGAAGTCCAAAATTTATCTAAGTGTGTGAAATTTGAAGTTGGATACCCCATATGCGCCTTTGACTTGAGAAGAGTTGAAAAAAAAATCGCAAATTTGAAGGAGGCCCCCTTATATGCGCCTTGACTAGTAGGAGGGCTTGGAAAATGTCTAAGTAATTGAAATTTGAAGCTCAGGCCTCCAAATGCGCCTTGAGAAGAAGAAGAGGCTTAAAAGTTTCTAAGTGTTGTAAACTGAAAGTTGGACCCCTAAATGCGCCCAAGGCAAGGAGTGAATTTTGAAAAAATTTCAAGTCTGGAAAACTAGAAGCAAACCCCCCTTTGATGCGCCCAACTCAAGAGTTGAAGTTGGAAATTTTTCTAAGGCAATAAAATGGAAGTCAAACCCCCCCATATGCGCCCATCAAGGATGGAGAAGGAAATTTGTCTAAGTGGTGGAATTAAAGGCAAGGCTCTTCAAATACACCCTTCATGAGTCAGGCAATTGGATAAAATTTTTGAGGCAAGACAAGGAAAAGCACGCCCAGAGAAGAAGAAAGAATAAACCTTGGTGAAATATTTTGCAAAGGTTAAAAATAAAAGAATTAAATGTCCCCCTTCGTAGTGATACACATGAATTTTGTGTCTTCTGGGAAGAATTTCCTTCTGGGTACTGGATATCTTCAACAAGGATATGATTTTGAAATTCTACACGCCCTACTGGAGACTTTAAGATGGAGATTTTACTCAGACGCCTGCTTGATGAAATATTCTAGAGGAAATGAATTATTTTTAAGGCAAATGGGTTGGAAATTTGGCTAAGGCAAAAAGGGGGATATCATGCTGGTTGGAAAATTTTCTAAGACAAAGAGGAATCAAACAACACCCTTCAAGGAGCGCCCTCAAGACAGATGAAAGTTTCTAAGGCATCAAAAATGAGCATCAAGGAGGATACATGGTCAAAGTACGCCTATGATAAAAGAGTATGAATAAAGCAAAGAGAAAAATGATGAACCCTATCAGATCCAGAGATCACTCAAACCTTGGAAATCAAAATGTTGGATCAGGTAAGTAAAGTGGATTTATATTGTAAAGTGTTTTGATGTCCTCTTTGTTTGTTTTGCAGGATGAACGCCGGGCACAAAGCACGATGACTTGAAGTGATGAAGCAAGTAATCCAAGATGATATTACAACCTTCAAAGGGAGATAAAGTTATGTGTTTCAAGCTCTTCCACGAGATCTCAGTTGCACCCAAAACATGAAAGAAGAAAAGGCAGAAATACAAGTGTTGAATAACTGAAGGAAAATTTAATCGAGGTATGCAAGGGAAGACGTTTCAGTCCAAGATAAGAAGGACCTTCAGATCGTGGGGTGGAGAAATACTACTCTCATGCAAGCCAGTTAGAGAATGTCGCGGAGAGAGAGAATCATCATTTAGCATGGTTTGAACAATTCCAGAAACATGCCTTATCCATTCAGAAGGAAGTGAGGCAAAAGATACTAAACTTGCCTGCTTGTAGCCTGGATATGAACAAGGCGTAATCAAGGCTAACAGAATCTTCTGTGGGGAGGATGGTAATACACTGTTTGTTTATTACCTCACTCTTTCTTGGCAGTGTTTAGGTTAGGTTTTATGTGGGTTCATCTCGGCCTTCATTGTAATGAATTCAGCCGCCCACCTGGACTTGGCCGGTTGTTATGCGGGCAGTCCTCATTTTGTACTCATAGAATAGTGCAGAAACAGCAGGATTACAGTTGTAGGCAGTGTTAGTTTTGACAGTTTAGCTGACTTAAAGGAAGCAAGTTTCTCCTTTCGAATACTTTGCAAGAAGCATGTACTTAATAAAAGAGTTTTCATTGATGGTGATCTCTTCTCTGTTATGAGTAGCTAGCGAGGCTTCTTCGTCCTTCCAATTCACGTAGAATCTTGAAGTAGCTTAAAGTAAAGTAGATTTCATTTCATGCAAGTACTTAGTAATTGTGGAATGCGGTGCTCGATTTGAACAAAACTTCGCTTATCCATACCACTAGCGGGCTCACTGACGGTGGGTTCACCTTGTGTGGTCAACTGGAACATCGTGAAACTTAACTTCGATTATGATTTATATGTTGGCATGCATCATTGTGATGGTGTCTTCATGCTAGATCGTACCTTTGATTACTCCTCTAAAGATTGCACCGGTTTTGTGGAAGTTGTCTGAAGCGAGGCAAAGCAAAGCTCAGTTGAAGTCTACGAGAATTGATCGCCATGTCCCACGCCTTAGAGTAGATTAGAACCTTCTCATCCCTACAACCATTTTAAATTCAGTACATTTCTGGTTAGTATTAGGAAATTTGCACTTACCCGACAAATCATTCAAACTACATGAAAGCCCTTAATCTGTTGTTTGTTGCCTGCTGCCGAACAATTGCGTAAGTCCCCTTGAAATACCAGCAAAATCACATCGAGCCAACTGAGACTATCCAACACCTAGAAGGAACCTTCGAGTTGAATGCACGAACTTTCTCGCAATCTTAGCGTGTTGGATACTTTGATCAAGAGAGAATAGGGTAGTCGTTGGCAACTTTATTCTGTGTTGGTGCGGTCACGAAAATCACATCAACACTACCCACACTTCATATGGTGTTTTATCAACCAAATCCAAGCGTAGTGATCTATTAATCAAATAACAAGCAATTCTAAAAACATTAGCCTAGAAACACTAATCCAACTAAGCACTACTTAACATACTTCTAGCTTTGTTCATTAATGTCATGTTCATCATTTCTATGGTGCCATTTTGTTGTGGTGTATAGGAAGTTGTTATTTGCCTGACAATACCTACATGTCCGCAAAAGTCATCAAATTATCTGGAACAATGTTCCCCTCTATTATTTAACCTTTATACTTTTATTTCCTGAACCATCTAATTTTCAACAAGAACTTTAAAATCCTTAAATTTGCTAAAAACTTCAAATGTATGCCTCATAAATAAACCAAAGTATAACATGAATAGTCATCAATAAAGGAAGTACCATAGTAGGATTTTACAATAGAAGCAACATTTGTAGGACCAAATACGCTACTATGGATTACTTCCACTAATTTTTATGCTCTAGTGCTACTAGAATTAAACTTTACTTTGTTTACCAAACACAGTGCTCACAAAAATCAAAATTTGCAAAATAACCAAACAAACCATCCACCTTATTTTTTTTAACAAGGGCTTAAGCCCTTTTTCACCAATGTGACCCATCCTAGGGTGCCACAACATACATGAATTTGAGTTTTTAGTTACATAGGTGGAGTTACAATACATAGATGCATCAAGCTTAAACAAAGTCCCATATCAGGATCCTTTAGCTATCACCAAATTCTCTTGTGCCAACCTGCAACCACTCCTATCAAAAGTGGCATGCACTCCAACATCATTCATTTCAAAAACCAAATGTAAATTTTGTGCTAATCTTGGAATGTGCAACACATTTACGAGAGATCTAACTCTCTCATGATTGAACACAATTTTACCTTCCCTCTACCAACAACCTAACATGAATTGTTGTTGCCAAGGAACAACTCACCACCATCATATACTTTGTAAGAAATTAACCACTCCTTGTGAGGAGTCGTGATATGAGGCGCTTGAAGCAACAAACAATAATAAAGTATTATTATTGTTTATACTATAGGTTGTTTTATTACAAAATGTATTAATAATATTCTAAGAATCCCCCACTTATAACATCATTTTCTCATGAGGACAAATCAAGAAATTTCAAAAAGCTTCAAACTTCACTACTCTAGGAGATTTGGTAAGGATGTCAACATGTTACTCTTGAGTAGAACAATATTGAAGTTTAATATTATTTTGTTAGGCATGTTCATGGATGTAGTGATATTGAACCTCAATTTGTTTAATGCACTCATAAAAAAAAGACTCCAAACAAGTTTCAACACTCCTTGATTGTCATAGAACAAATCTATAGGATGTATCTTAGAAACACACATGCTTGTCAAGATACAACATAACCATATTGCTTCATAGACAACTCCACCTACGACGCAATATTCTACCTCTATGGAAGTGTAGTGACTTGGGTAAGGCGTTAGCTCAAATTCATATAAAAAAAATTGCGATCACTCAAATTCTAACTCTTTTAATTGCCAAGTTCTTGAGGTGGGCAAGGTGGGAGCATATGGAGATTAGAATGAGGATGAGAATTTACATGAAAGATATTAATGACTAGCTGACCAATTTACAATCAGTGTGCAAATGCAAGAGCCACTGGCAGATTACAAGCAGAATCCAATCAAACCAAAATGGTCGATTGCATGGAGATTTGATCAATGCCAAAACAAGCTATCAACTCAATGCCAAATTGGTGGATAATGAAATGCAATGTGTCTAGCAGTGAACCGACCAGGAACTTCTTATAATTAAAATGGGATCCAGAAATGAACCATCCAAAATCATTCAATGATAAAAAATAGAACTACTGGCGATAAACCATCAAGTATAACAGTTAAAATCAGAATTTAAATTACTAGTACATTTGACTGTAAATTTTCTTCAATTCATGATAACAACTAATTCACTGAATATCAACCAAAGATTTAAGACTTACAAGAACATATTCAAAAGTATGAACTACCTGGCCAACAGACATAAAACAATTAGTCCAGGCCAGGATTAGCAGGATCCCACACAGATGTCTACCAGCCTGACAGAGACCACTACTAAACCCAGAATAGCAATCTCGCAATCCCATCGCACCCAGCAATCGATACTGAAACCACCACTGACCGAGGAGCTCAACCACTGAGATTTCTCGACCCGCGCGTCCATCCGTGAGCTGCACCTGATCAGGTGCGGATCTGATTTAAATTGAAGGTTTCATTGTCTGAGATGGTCCTATTTATTGATTTAGAACTATATTCACTGATATGGTCATGTTTGTACAAAAGAAATCAGAAATATCATATCATAATATTGAACGCCCATCAAAGAAAGGAAATTAACAATGGAATGGCCTAAATCATTGATAATAAATTGCATTCAATCCAAACAGCACCCTAACACAGAGAAACACATAAATATTTTGTATTTCCTCATGTAGATGTACGGCAGATACTAAGTGATACGGCTGGAACTGCTGGAATAATATTGACATCAAATTGCCCAATAAGTATGCCATTTGCAATAAGCTCTGAAATAACCAGCAAATACAACTCAAATAGAGATTAAACTCACACTGAATACTGAATAATATGCATTATTTTAATATAATCACCAATATCTCAAACCCAAACTGGAAACAATGACTGAAATAAATACTGAATACTAAAAAACCTTAAGAAAAAACCTTACACCAAAAACTGTGAACTGGAAATCTATATTTTTTTTCAAATTGAAGCACAACTGTTAATCCTAAATTGAAAGAGTGCTGAAAATTGAGAGGGTTTTTGTCCTCAAAGCTTTAAAATCCCAAAGAGTTTTTGTCCTTGGGAAAAGAACAAGAAGAATGTGCATGCATTCTTGAAAACTGTGATTCCTTCAAAAAGTACGTAGAGGCGTTTCGAAAACAATCCTCTTATTTATAACCTTTTTTTAAGGAAACCTAATATTATTTATTTCTTTTTGAGTTAATTTTCCTCAAACTTATAAAATTCTAATTTGTCCTTTTCATCACCTTTTTGTACCATGAACCTAGCGACACTCAAAATAAACAGTTATAACTACTTTTGAAATAATTAAATATAAGTTGTCTTTTAATTTTTTACTTTTCAACAACTTAAATATTCAATTAATTTTCCCTTTTCACCATCCCATTACCCTATGGAAAAAATAGGCTAAGGGTCTTTTGTGAATTTATATGCAAGAAGGGAACATGACAGGAAGAGCAAGCTACAATGTCTTGCTTTTTGCACACCCGTTATATCGAACTGAATACCAAAAAAAACAAGGCTTGAAGCAGACTTCTTGTCATCCAAAGAACCTACATAATCTGCATCCATGTATCCTTGCAAAGAAAAATGTTCAATCGTCCAAGCCATACTCCACTCTGCCACAGATGTATCTCAAAACATACTATATTGCTTTCCAACACAAAACTTAAGGCTCCTACATAAACCTCATAAGATAATTGACAATGTACCTAATATTTCACCTAGTTTAAGTACCCCAATCAATTGATAATAAAGAGTAGCATTCACCTAAAATGAAGGAAATCCTATCTCCATGGATGTCAACATGGGCTTGCGATCCTAAACTTCTTGAGCAATGTCTTGGTATATTCATCTAAGATGCACAAAAATGATTTTTCTTTTGCCACACTTTAACTCGAAAACAATAATGCAAGAGCCCGTGATCTTTCATGTCAAACAATCATTTGAGATCAATCTTTGTTGCTACAATTATTTGCAAAGAACTCCCTGTGATGACAAAAAGGGGGACATTAACAATTAAAACCACAATATATCCCCTTGCAGAGGTGCTCTCTTTGATCTTGGTTGTCTTCCTGGATGTTTGGTTTCACATAAAATTAGTTTGAGATTTGGTCAGAGCTGTAGTGATCACTAGCTTGTGGTCATGTGTTTTCACTCATGTTCTTGGGTGATGACATGGAGGTTCTTAATCTCTTTCTTTTGTTGGGTGTGGAGAACTTGGGAAAGCTGTGAAGACTTGTCGTGAGAGTTGTTCTTACAGGTTATTTAATTACAGGTTTCGCATATCATTGTGGATGGTTCCTTGAAACTACATGTTTACACTCTCTATGTTATGCTATTGGTAGACTTTGTGTGCTTTGATCTTTTCAGATTTATTACCCATGTAGTGGGAGTTCCTGGATGTGTTTTGTCTTCTTCGACTGGTTGGCACATGGAGCTTGTTTCTACGGTTGATGTGTTGGTTGTGAAGTGGCATGAGTTTGTTGATGTGGATACCTTCAAGGTATGTGTGATTGGATGGAGTAGCACTTGTTGTGTGTGTTATTTTCAGTCACGTGGGAGCAATCAGAGTTCTGGTTATTGTTCTAACTGGTGTTCTATCTTGTTTTCTGGAGAATGACTTCACAGTTGTGTTCATGTTGAGGGTTTTGAAGTTGATGTTGTGATGCTTTTGTATAAGCTATGAGCACAGTGAAGTGGTGGTAGTATGTTATAGCCTTTGCTATCAAATGGATCTGATGCTTATGTTCTTTAGACTAGTGCATATACACCATGGCTTGTTCCTTTCCTTTGGAGGATGGCAGGAATTGTTGCCTAAGATGGTGGACATCTTAGATGTTGGTGCAGGTGTCTTAGTTGGAGCATGAAAGCATTGGTTGAGAATCTTGCTAGTTGCATGGATGGTTGATACAGTAACTTCTTGCTTTGGAAGGAGCCAGTAAGTTCTTCGTCAAGTGGGAGAATGTTGAGAAATGTGACTCAAATTTACTGGCTTGGTTGACTTTCTAGAGCAGTTGTGTTTTTCCCTTAATCGGCCTGTATGTCGCGGGATCGCTGAAAATCCTAACTTTGGAACCTATGTCGCGGGGTTTTGGATTTTCATAACTTTCTGACTTAGCGACATTGGGGTTCTCTTGATTATCGACATGTCGCAGGTTTTGGGAATTTCATAACCTCCGATAGACATTGTGAAGTTCGGTTTTTTAGCGACATAGCGATCCTGAGCGGGCATTGGTTTATTAGTGGTGACGTGGATGTCACGGTGGTTGTGGGGACCACAGTGTATTGGTTAAAGGTAATCTTGATCTACGGTTGTGATGTGCTTGATCCAACGACTCCCGCTAAACCCACGCTCCTTATCGTGGCTCCTGACAAACTTCGGCGAGGTGTGCGGGATTGGTAAGCAGTAATGGTGTGATGTCATGTTGGGAGTTAAATATTTAAGTCTTTTCGGGGAGACTTGTTGCGAATATTGTAGATTCCCATCTTGATTCTCCATAATTGCACAAGCGGTGTACGCGTGTCTTGGTGGACCCTCACCATGACAAGCAGTATATGGAGGAGAATTGATAGTTGGAAAGCGATGGTTGGTTTTCGACTACTGACGGATTAAATGATGATCAACTCGGCAGGTTTGAACTGTATTGTAACCATTTATCTGTGGAAGGTTGAATCGAACCATTTCATGTTGGAATGTTGTAACTAGGGTTAGGGTTAAGAACGAATGTTATAAAACCCTAGAACATTCTGCAAGGAAGGTGTTGCCGATAGTGCTGCCGACTGGCTGAGAGGCTGGGTAGCCAAAGAGAGGGAAACTGAACAGGGTTATGCTGTCGGATTTTCTCCAGAATGGAACAAGATGTAAATCTCCTATAAAGGCTTAGAGCTTGAATTGTATTGTAACTGTATTTTGTTGTTGAATAATACAATGGCGATCTGGGCTTTTGGAGTGTGGGGATTTTTACCCGAAAGGGTTTTCCCCACATAAATTTGTGTGTTCATGTTTTATGTTCCATCTTTCATGTTTAATGGTTCTGCTTGATTGAATATGTTTAATGGTATTGTTTGGAAATGGTTTAATTAGCAATAGCTTTTCTCTAAGGGTCAATGTGGGAAATGAACTATGTCTGATTCCGCCTTGTGGCATAGTAGTAAGTGTCTTTGAGGCACTCTGATGAAATTAAAATTACCAAAGGCACTACTGATCTTGGATGTTTCTTTCTGAGATGACTAATAATTTCCCAACTCTCCTTTGACATCAATGACAACAATATTTCCAACAATCTCCCCCTTTGCAATTGATGGCAACCTACAAAGAAATAATTTGTGAATGCAACAAGAACATACTTCTCCCCCTATCTATAATACTCCCCCTTTCTGCAACTCTCCCCCTTTGACATCAATGGAAAAGACTTCATGGAGCTGAAAGATAATGCAATGACTAGCTCCCCTTGAATTTGTGCTTCTCCTCAAGAACTTGGTGACTAGCTGAAAAGGATATCACTCCCAATTGTTGCCTGAGATACTCAAAAGCCTCTTCAAAAGGAGCTTCGTCAAAATGTCTGCAATCTATTCCTTTGTGGCAATGTATTCCAATTTCACATTCTCTTCTACTACCTGTTCTCTTAAGAAATGATACTTGATAGGAATGTGCTTTGTCCTAGAGTGCATAATTAGATTCTTTGAAATATTAATTGCACTCATGTTGTCACAAAGCATTGAAATTGGATGATCATATTTTATCTTCATGTCCTTCAATGTTTGCTTCATCCAAAGAACTAATACTGCTGCTATATATTTAGCCTTTGTTGTGGATAAAGAAACAAAAGGTTGTTTCTTGCTTAGCCAAGACACTAGACTATTTCCAAGAAAGAATGCTCGACCACTTGTACATTTTCTATCATCAACATTGCCTGCCCAATCCGCATTTGTATATGCTACTAGAGTGAAATCTTCACCTCTTGAATATCACAAACCAAAGTCCAAAGTGCCCTTGAGATATTTGAATAATCTTTTGACTGCTTGCAAATGAGTTTCTTTTGGTGCTTCTTGAAAACGCGCCACCATGCCTATTGCATGCATAATATTTGGTCTTGATGTTGTCACATATAATAGGCTCCCAATCACGGACCTATATAGTGTCTAATTTGCTTCAAGAGATTCATCATCTTTGCTTAATTTACAACCTGTGACCATGAGTATGCTAACTGGTTTGCAATCCTCCATCCTAAATTTCTTCGACATTTCCTTGATATATTTGGTTTGCAAGATAAATATGCCTTTATCGGATAGAGAAATTTGTCAACCAAGGAAGAATGATAACTCACCAAGCATAGAAATTTCAAATTCCTTTTGCATTTCCTTTGCAAACTCTTGGCACATTTTGTTACTAGTACCTCCAAAAATGATGTCATCAACATAAACCACAACAATCAATTGATTCTCACCTTTAATCTTGATGTAGAGATTACTATCCGCAATTCCTTTTTTGAAGCCTTGTTGTTGTAGATATTTGTCAAGTCTTTAATACTAGGCTTTGGGGATTGCTTTAGCCCATAAAGTGCTTTCTTCAACTTGCATACATAATCCTCATTTTCCAATAATAGAAATCCTTTTGGCTGTTCAATGTATACTTCTTCCTCTAAATTGCCATTGAGAAAGGCTAACTTGACATCAATTTGATAGACTTTAAAGTTCTTGAAACAAGTAAATGCCAAAAACATTCTGATAGCTTCTAATCTTGCAACAAGAGCAAAGGTTTCTTCAAAATCAATACCTTCAACTTGAGCATAACCTTTACAAACTAACCTAGCTTTGTTCCTTACCACTTGACCATCTTCATTCAACTTATTTCTAAAGACCCACTTGGTACTAATCACATTCTTATCTTTTGGTCTTGGAACAAGTTCCCATGTCTCATTCTTTTCTATTTGATTCAGCTCTTCTTCCATAGCATTGATCCAATGCTTGTCTTCTCTAGCTTCTACAAAGTCCTTAGGCTCTATTTTAGATAGCAAGGAGAAATTTTCATGTTCTAATGCACTTGCTAATCTTCTTCTAGTTTGTATCCCAATATCTTTATTGCCAAGAATTAGATTTTTTGAATGATTCTTCTAAAAAAATCTAGATGGTGTCTTTGTATCTCTTTGTCCTATTCCATCTTTTCCAACTTCTTCTTCCTTGCAGCTTGAGTCTTTGTTGGCATAAAAACTAACACCTCTGGAGTGCAAGTTTGTATGGACAACTATGCACACTACGTAATTAGTGCTCTTCAAATTAGGAGGGGAAGCTCCCTCATAGTGCTGGAATGCGTGGAAAAGAAAAGTAATCTAAGTCCTATCTTTTTGTTCTCAGCTGGAAGAGGCACAAGGTTAAGAAAACTAAGAACGTTGCAGCTAAGGATTTTCTGCTTTCGCAGATCACTAACTACAACTAAGCTAACTACTTTAAATCTATCCAGTTTCCTCAAGAAAACAGAGCATGAGGAAATGGAGCAGGAATGATTATCTGACGATAAGCCGAGTACGGACTCACAGTGTGAAGGCAAGGTGGCACAACTATCTGCTTGTCTGAATAGGCTTATTGGAAACAACAATACACGATAAACTAAGTACAGATTCTCAGCTTGAAGGCAAGGTGGCACAACTATCGGCTCAATCTGAATAAGTTTATTATTCAAACACATCATACGATAACCAAGAACAGATTCTCAACTTGAAGGAAAGGTGGCACATCTATCAGCTCAATCTGAACGAGTTTATTGAACACAAAACATGAAGGATAGCCAACTAGGATAATAAATTGCATTGGCGAGACACGCATACAATCTACGATCAACTAGCCACTATATCTAACTAAGGCAAGCATTCACCATAATAATTGCATGAAACCCGAGTGGCATAACAATTCATTATCATAATAAATACTCATGAACAGATACATAACGAGCAATATTACAGGCAAGGTAGGTCAAGATATATTTCTCTCTCGTGCAAAAGTTATGTACAAATGAGCAAAAACTCTTATTTATAGACATCAAAAGGTGTAGGGAACCCTAAAATCACCTTGAGTCAACTACAGTCTTGCAATGCATGCAAGATTTATTGCTAAGCCCTAATGAAGGAAACTATACAGTTAACTGGAAAACTACCATCAGTTAACCGAAACATCTAATCTAAAAATGGACAATTGTGCAAGCATGTACGTCCTTATTGAAAGCATGTTAACTGGAACACTACCATCAGTTAACGGAAAACCCTAAATGAAACTCTAAGTAAATAAAGCTGATCTCAGAATAGATATGCATGAGATGTGACAGCGAGTTAACTTGAGAAAATAACGCCAAGTTTAACTCCTGTGTAAGATGTCTATTCTGAGAGGTAGGAACTGAAGTCTACTGGCCGTGATCTCGAACAACCAATCCCTCAACGAGATTGACTGCATCAGCATCTAAAGGTCGTTACAATTTACTGTTTGTCAGCAACTTTGAGCAAACGTGGCAATCTTTGCGCACTCAAACTAGCATTTCATTGACTTATAACTTTGGCGGCTCCAAAATTGAAGTGATGACCACTATCTCTTCTGCAGCTTGATGTCTCCAACGCTTTTCTTTAATGAAAGAGTGTTGCATGAGGAAACTACGAAGCTTGACTGCGCACACTCGGGTTGTGAGAAATGCAAACGAACTTGCTGTCAACCCTCTGAAAGCACTTGATACAAATTGGTCTCAGCTTTTTTGACGAAATCATGAATTAAGACCGATTTGGTCTTGAATTCAATCTGTGTGAACTACACTCTGAAAAACTCACCTGTTGACTGTGAACACGGCTATATTCTAACAACTTTTCTGGAAAGCTAAAAATACCCTGCTGAGGCTAAAAGTAACCTATCGGAGAGCAATTTTCATGAAAAATTCTGAGATATGGGTTTTGTCCAGAAAAAGATTCTAAGACAACCCAGAATGTCAGAAATGCGAAAATTTGACTTCTACTCGGCCATGCAAAGAGTTTTCAATTGAGAAAATTAGAAACTCGAGAACGAATGTTCTGAAGTTAAAAATTCCTGAAAAATCAAACGCACAATTTTAATTCGAGAAAGTTATATAGAAATGATCCAGATGTTCAGACTTGTCAAATTTGCCAATTTCAAGAACATGCGAATTGGATTTTGAGAGAAATTTGAGAATCAAGGAAGGAAAAGACGTTTTTTATATGCTCTTTCTTCTGTGAAAATCGCCCCTGTTCTTCAAATTTGCTAATGAATGTGAACTTTTAACCTACAAAAGAATGTGATTGGAGAAATCGCCTTTGCAAATAGATAAAGAATTCGCCTTTGCTTGCTAAAATTCGCCTTTACTTGAGAATTACGAATTTGCCTTGAAGATACGTCTTTGCTTTGAAGAAATATGAATTTTTCTTGAAAAACACGCCTCTGCCTTGAAGAAAAACGAATTTTGTTTGAAAATATAGATTTCTCTTTTAAAATACGAATTTCTCTTGAAGTTTGGTGAATAATAAATGAAGATGGCGAATTTACTTAAATAAAGAAAATTCGCACCATCTTGTTGACTGCAAGATTTAAAACCTTAGCTGAAAATAGAAGGCTTCTAATTGGACCCCTTTCAGTTACACTGATATTGACACTGAGTTCGGAAATAAATAATAGTAAATTAATATTCATCATGCAATTTGCAAAGGCATCAATTTTAGAGATTCGCCATTTTAATGCCAAAATATGCAAAATAAATATTAAATATTATTTAACTTCAGTTGACAAACCGAATGAAGCTTTGAGATTCACCGGTGAACTTCACTGATTCCGAAAAGTCATCGTTTGAGCTCATATACGTCCATTTGCTCAAGATATTGCACTTTTTATTAACTTCCTATTTTATAGCTGACGACAAAGTTACGACTGGCCATCTTCGACACTGATTTCTGGGTGTCTGAATGATGCCGAGACTGAACCGAGATATTCATCGCGAAGCCTGCTCAGCAAAGAAGAAATGTCTGCTGGGAGTCATCACTGCAAAATCCATCATTTAACACCCTGAAAAATTAGGCGCCCTTGATTAAATTCATTTACAGGTACCAGACTTAAACCATTTTCCTAAACTGCCATCTGACGCTTCAAACAGCTGCTGACAGCGAACGGTGAACCCTGCTGACAGGAAACCAAGTTCACTGCATGACTGGAGATATTCCGCATCCAACGGATATACACACGGCATCAGAAAATTGCATTAAGGGCCTCAAAAGTAAAAGCGCCCCTAGCCTTCAGTTGCACTGACAGCGTTTTGACGAAAGTTGAACTTTCAACCAAGTACCTTACTTTGTCCTCCGATACCGAGAGTTGTGATGATCCGATTCAAGCAACGTTTGTTTTAATGGACAGTCAAAAGGATTCACAAGAGAAGTCTCTAGAGGCGACGAAGCAAGAAAACTGCTTCTAAGACCTCAAATAGAAGGGCGCCCATCCCAAGATGAAATAAACGTCCCACACTTAGCCATTTTCCGGATGTCTTCACTTTTTAGCATTTCGCCAAAGACCTCGCACGTACGAGTGACTGCCAAATCCCGGAGGCTGATGGCTGGGCTCGTTGGATAGGTAAAGTAATTACGCTTGAATCCCGTGAAGACTTCGAAAGCGAACTTCATCTGACAGGCCTAAAGGCTAGGCGCCTCTGGCCTACAGAAATACAATGAAAACCTTACGCCAGTCCGCCCGTGAAATTACGTGTTTGGTAGAAACTCTGCCACAATTACCAGAAATGTCGGATCACAGGCAACTTGGTGCATTGCGAAGCTGGACTAGCGTAGTACTGATGTCAGGAAGACCTCGTTAGCAAATTTGACCATTTCAAGGGTCATTTAAACCAGCCCTGAGCTATAGTTGCACTGGAAACGCAACGAAGAAGCTCAAAGACGTGAAAACTCCATTATAAGCTCATCTTCAGATCTCGGCTGCCGGAGCTCTGGAACTCGGACGACTGCGTTTGATAGCTCGTTGGACGAGCAGACTAGTCGTGAAGAAAATGACTGCTTCAATCATCAGAAAAACCAAAATCCAAACCTCCATCTAGAAGGGCACCCTCAAGTTACAGGCACACTTTTGCTGGAAAAGGACAAGTTTCTGCCATGTGAAACTTTGGGAATTTCAACTTCTGTCGCCAGCTACCGGAGTTACGGGTCTCGGATAGCCTCGCTGGATAGCTCGTCGGATAGCCAGACCAATTCTGAAGAGTTTGACAGTATTTATGAGCATTTTCAACAAGATCTTGACCTTCAAACAGAAGGGCGCCCCTGGGCTATAGTTGCGTTTTCTTGCTTTTCTCTGAAAAATCCTCATAATTTAATCACTAAAATCATCATCTTAACCACTGAAGTGACCATGTGCAACGTGAAATGCTATCGCGAAACGCTCCTCCATCATGAAATGCTCTGTTCTGAGTCTTTGATTCAGGTTTTGATCAATGAAACTGCCTTTGACTAACAAACTATTGACAAAAACTCCATGCTTGATATTGCCCAAAAACTATACTTGACATCATTTTAGCAAGATTTAGACTCTTTAAACAAAATGCCTTGATGAAGCAAAAATTTTGGTTTTGGGTACAACAGTCTTCACTTCTTTTTCCTTCCAACTTGAGTTTTCTAGGTGATCATTTTCTTGTACTTTCTCCTTTTGATGCCTTGTTTCATCCACTTTTACACTAACACTTTCTACAATCTTTTGTAGTCTTCTATTGTAACATCTATAAGCCTTGCTTCTTGAAGAATAACCAAGGAATAATCCTTCATAAGATCTGGAGTCAAATTTTCCGAAATCATCATCATCATCATCTCTTCTTATGTAGCACTTACTCCCAAAAACCTTTAAGTATTTGATTGTAGTCGTCTTGCCTTCCATAGTTCATAAGGTATCTTGTTATTGTTGACTTCGATTTGCCCTTTGTTTAGAATGTAGACTATTGTGTTAACGCTTCTCTCTAAAACTTATTTGGTAGCTTAGATTCATTCAACATTGTTCTAGACATCTCTGGCACAATTCGATTCTTCTTTTCTATAACCCCATTTTGTTGTGGAATCCTTGCAGCTAAAAAATGTCTTTTTATTCCATGCTCACAAAAGACTTCAAATTCTCTTGAGGTAAACTCACCTCCTCCATCTGATCTCAAGCATTTGATCTTCAACTCAATTTCATTTTCAGCCCAAGGCTTTAAAAGCTTTGAACTTCTCAAATGCTTCAGATTTTCATTTTAGGAAAGTAACCCATGTCATCCTAGAGTAATCATAAATAAGCAACATAAAATTACTTTCGCCTTGCAAGCTTTGTGTTCTTGTAGGCCCACAGAGCTCTATATGAACAAGTTCCAATGGCTTTGTTGTTGAGTACTCCTTTGATTTGAAGCTTGCTCTTGTTTGTTTCACATGCTAACATTGTTTGGAAAGAGTGTTTTAAGGTTTACCGATCTTCGGCATATCTCTTACGGATTGTTTGGTGCTGATTTTTACCAAATTATCAAAGTTTATATGGCCCACTCTCCTATGCCATAACCAACTTTCATCTGTTTGCCCCATATAACATTTTACTCCCTTGATCTCACTGAGGATGTATAGATTATTTGTTGTTTTATTTGCATCAGCAACTATTTTCCTTTACTTGCCTTCCTTATCTCACAACCTTGAGCATGAAAAGTGAGGGTGTGTCCTTGATCACACATTTGATTGACACTAAGAAGATTATGCTTCAAACCTTCAACATAAAAGATGTTTTCTATTTTTGTCTTCCCATCATCAAGACTAAGGGTACCTTTCTCCCGTAATCCTCGTTGTAGCATTATCTCCAAATTTTACCATTCCACTGTTTATTTCCTGTAAAGAGAGCAACTTGCTCTTGTCCCCTGTCATATGGCTTGAGCATCCACTATCAATGTACCATTGATTTCCTTCATTTTGGGCATGGAAAGTTGTTTGCACAAGCATAGAATTCTCCTATTTTTCTCTCTTGCTTTATTTTCCAAACTTTTGTAGATTTGCCAAGGGTATCCTCCTTGTTTTGTCTAGGAGGTTCCACAAAACCACTTCTACAAAAACATGTTGTATGACCATAGTTGTTACTTGTAGCACATAATGTTGAAATTCATTAAGGGAGCAAATTAATTGTAGTTTTTCTTTAAGAAACCAAAATCATTTCTTATACATACCCTACAATCCATTGCTTTATGACCAAATTGGTTACAGAAAAAGCCATAACCAAAGAAAGAGTTTTGGAACCTAGTCATGTGAGACTACCTTGGAGGGAACAGTCTTCTGAATTTGTCCTTGTCTTTGTGAGGAATGTTGGTTTTCAGTGGGATATCACTTTCTTCCTTCTTGTTGCTATCACTATTGATGGAGCTCTTAAGCACATCTATATAGCCTTTAGGCATTTATTCATTTGTTTTCTTTGGTAACTTTGTAGCCTTAGACCTTGAATCTTCTTTGGTAGTCTTCTAATTTTCTTCAAACCCAAGACTAGTCTTAATGAACGGTGACCTTTGGGAATTGATAATATCATTTTGTATTTCGGTGCTCTTCTCAAACTTTATGCTTTTGTTCAATTGAGTAGTTGTTTTCTCTAGTTCCTTTCTCAAGGAAACAATTCCAGATTCTAGGTTTTCACAATCTTCTTCCTTTGTCTTTAGCAAAACTCTCACTTCCTCTTCTATCCTTCTTCCTTCTTCAAGTTGAATCTTTAGGTTGATGGTAGTCTTTTCCGCTTCTTCAAGGCTTTGTGACATTTTTTCTTTTGAATCACGATCCTCTACTTCATATTTTTGCAGCTGCAACTTTTGTTTCAAATTCCTTTTCTTAAGCTACTTGGTTTTGCTTAAGGCACAAATGAGTTCTATTTCATCACTGGAGCTATCGCTCGATCCAAATTCTTTATTCTTCGTCTTCTTCGAAGCTTTGAAGGCCGCTTCTCGCTTAAATGGCTTCTCTTTTTCAAACCTCATCTCATATGCCATGAGGATCCCATGTAATTCATTCATTGTGAATTTATCCAGATCCTTCATTTCTTGAATGGGGGAAACTTTGGCATCAAATCTCAAAGGGAGAGACCTTAGCACCTTTTGCACAATCACTGGATCTTCAATCTTTTAACCAAGTCCTTCGATGGTGTTGACAATTTCATCTACACGAAGAAGATAGGCTGCAACATTTTCCTTGTCTTTCATCTTCAAGCTCTCGAATTGTCTTCTACGGGTTCGGAGCTTAGCCTTCTTAACTTTGTCATCACCTTAATAGATGTTCTTTAGTTTGTCCCAAATTTCTTTTGCTAAGTCACAGTGCATTACTTTGACAAACTCTGATTCTGATAGGCCACACAAGATAGCATTCATGGTGTTTGCATTGTTTGCACTAGCCTTCTTTCCAACAGGATCCATCAATGGAGTTGATGGAGCTACATAACCATTCACCATTAATTGCCAAATATCAAAGCCAAGAGCCATTAGATAAGTTTGCATCCTTATGCTCCAGAATACATAGTTTGTTCTGTCGAACAATGGGGCTCTATTTGAAGAGAAACCTTCTTGACTCGTCATGTGTGCTTTCAAGATCTACCTTCTAGCGGTCAGGCTATTCTTGAAGGAACTTGCTCTAATACCAATTGATAAGCACACACACTAACACAAAGAGGGGAGGGTGAATCAGTATAAGATAAACTTTTACTTATTTAAAATCCAACAACCACAAAAATAGCAATCACACAAGATCTACCAACTAAAAGACAAGATTTACGTGGAAACCCTTTCAGGAGAAAACAATGGAGAAAGTTTGCTTGGATCTACTATCCAAATTCAGCCAACAATAAAATTCTCCTACAAATTTTCATAGGCACCAACTTAGCAAAAGACACCAATCTCTTCTATTAGGAGGCACCAACCTCCAAATGAACAAAACTTTCGTCTTCTTGAATATTGCTACTTCAAAGCATGATGATTATTTGAATCTCCTTTATAAAATCTGCTTGTAAGTCGGCTTATAAATCAGCTTTGAAGTCTGCTATAAAAATGCTTCAAGATCTGCTATAAATTTGCTTCAGGATCTGCTATAAATTTTCTTCAAAATCTGCTACAAATTTACTATGAAGATCTGCTATAAATCTGCTCGAATTAGAAAGAAATTTCTTTAATTGTTTGCCTTCTTACCTCCATACAATCTTCTTTTTATACCACACCAATATACCTCTTCACTCAAGAGAGGTGATCCTTCACAAAGGGTTGGCCATACATGAAAATAAATAAATTTATTTTATTTTTAATTTTTTTCATGTTGGGCGACCACATCAAGAGGGTTAGACCAATACAAGGAGACCCAAAATAATATTAAATTAAATTTTTCAAGGGGGTCATCCACCATTTTTTTATTTTAAATTAAATTCCCAAAAATTCCATGAGGGTCTGCCATCCTATCATAAATTCCAGCGCTGACCTTGATTAGGTAAAGTCTTCCTCTTTTACGAGCATTAATGATCGCATTGGAATGATACAATCTGTCTTGAATAAATGAAACTGATTTGCATATTTGAAGCAGGTTTTAGCCACGATATTCTGCTTTAACAACAGCAATATGTTCAACTCTCCTTTGACATCAATGACAACAATATTTCCAACAAAATCAACAAGTTCTCAAGTGTTGTTCCTCAGGAATGCCTAATATTCTACATCCACGGCCTGCAAGAAGATTGCGAAGCCACACTGCTTCTCGAGCTACTAGATATGTTGCAATGTATTCAGCCTCTGCAGTGCTTCGAGCCATAGATGTCTGCTTCCTACTACACCAAGAAATCATGGCAGACCCTAAACTGAAGCAACATCCAGAGGTGCTCTTCCTATCAATTACGCTCCCGGCCCAATCAGAATGAGAATAGCCTTGTAACTTCAGATTTTCACTGGAAGTATATCTCAAACCATATCCCACAGTACCACGCAAGTATCTGAGTATATGCTTTGCTGCAACTAGATGTATTTGTCTTGGCTCACACATGAATTGACTGAGAGCACTCACTGCATAACAAATGTCTGGTCTGGTGTTGACTAGATACGTCAATGATCCAATCAATTGTCTATACATGGTGGGATCTACCAAGTCTGAATCGGCTGCTGAGTTACTCAACTTCTTCAAATTTGTCTCCATAGGTGTACACATGGACTTGCAGTCCGTCATCCCAAATCTCCTCAAGATGTCTATAGTGTATTTTCCTTGACTTAGAATAATCTCATCAGGTCTTTGCCACACTTCCAGTCCCAAGAAGTAATGCATAAGACCAAGATCCTTCATCTCAAACTCGGAGGCTAACTCTTTCTTGCATTTGACAATGAGCTTCTCTGCTCCAGTGAGAAATAAATCATCAACATAAAGAACCAAAATCAAAGCCTCACCATCAACTATCTTGAATTAAAGGTTGGAATCTGCATCATTCTTGGAGAATCCCAAGCTCATCAAATATCTATCAATCCTTTCATACCATGCACAAGGTGCTTGTTTAAGACTGTACAAGGCCTTCTTCAATCTGCATACATGAGACTCCTTCCCATGAATCACAAAACCATCTGGTTGCTCGATGTACACTTTCTTCAATCACACCATTAAGAAATGCAGTCTTTACATCCATTTGACGTAACTTCCAACCTTTAGTGAAGGCGATAGCAATAATTGTTCTGATAGAAGTATATCGAGCCACATGAGCAAATGTCTCCTCATAATCTATTCCCTCCTTCTGAGAGAATCCTCTTGCCACAAATCTTGCCTTGTGTTTCTCAATGCTGCCATCAGTTGCATGCTTGATTTTGTAGAGCCATTTGGAAGACACTACTGATTTCCCTTCTGGTCTCGAAACAACATCCCATAAATCATTTTTAATGATGGATTGATACTCTTTTGTCATTGCATCTCTCCATACCTTCTAGGTGGATGCCTCCTCAAAACTGGAAGGCTCAACATCAATGATGTGACTCATCAATGCCACATATCCTGGAAACTTCAACGGTCTCTTGCTTTCCCTAAAGGTGCCTCGAGGAGTTGCATACTTTTCTACCTCTTGTATAGTTTTCCGAGCCCATAGAGGCCTCTTCCAACCTACGGCAATGTCTCTAGGCCCATCAGTTGGTTCTATAGGATCAACTGGATCAATAGTCTTGGTCGGTTCGTTAGACTCCCTCTAAATGTCAGGAGTATGATCAGAAGATATGTCCATATCCTAAGAAGTCTCCTACTCCTCCCTGTCTATCTCCATGTAAGTTCCCTTAGATCTTCTGAAGGCTACTTCCTCTTCGAAGGAGACATCCCTGCTGATCTCAATCTATTTCTGCCCTGGAATATAAACTCTGTAGGCCTTTGAAGACTCACTATATCCCACGAATATAACCTTCTTGCCTGAAGGTTCTAGCTTTGATCTTTTATCCTTGGGCACATGAGTGTAAACAAGACAACCAAATATTCCTAAGTGACTAACCTCAGGTTTCACACCTGTGACTAACCTCAGGTTTCTGCCCTGGAATATAAACTCTGTAGGCCTTTGAAGACTCACTATATCCCACGAATATAACCTTCTTGCCTGAAGGTTCTAGCTTTGATCTTTTATCCTTGGGCACATGAGTGTAAACAAGACAACCAAATATTCTTAAGTGACTAACCTCAGGTTTCACACCTGTGAAGGCCTCCTCAGGAGTCATGTTTCCCAATATTCGATGAGGACTTATGTTCTGAACATTTACGGCGGTTCTGGAAGCTTCCGCCCATAGGAAACTCTGTAAATCCTAATCATGAATCATAGCCTTGGCTGCCTCTACTATGGATCTGTTCTTTCTTTCGGCAACTCCATTTTGCTGAGGGTTGTACGGAACACAAAACTCCCTCTTGATCCCTGCCTCAATGCAAAAATTACGAAAACCTCCATAAGTGTATTTTCCTCCATTATCTAATCTCAGAACCTTAATCCTTTTCCCGGACATGTTTTCAACTTGAGCCTTGAATTCTTTGAATCTATCAAAGACTTCCTTAGACTCCTTAGATTTCAAGAAGTAAATCCAAGTCTTTCGAGAATAATCATCAACAAAAATCACATAGTACCAAAATCCACTCAAGGATGCCACAGACATTGGTCCACATAAATCAGAATGAACAAGATCTAAAATTCCCTTTGATCTACTGTCACTACTATGGAAGGGACTCTTGATATTCTTACCAAGTGCACATCCTCTGCAAATGCCATCGTGCTCCAAACCAAGCTTAGGAAGACCAGTAACCATCTTCTCCATGGATGGAAGGGCTCTGAAGTGTAAGTGAGCAAGTCTCATGTGCCATAGCTCTCTCAAACTGATAGAGTCATGCAATAATGCCTGAACTGGTCGAATTGATAATCTGTATAGACACTCCTGACGAACGCCAATCACACAAGCTGATTTTATACTAGAGTTCTTAGGCCAAGCAAGAACTTTTCCCTCAAAAAGGCAACCTTGTACCCTTTGTCTTCCAAGGCTGAAATGGAGACAAGATTTTTTTTGATCCCTGGTACAAAAAAGACATCACTCAAATGAAGAGGGATACCTGAATCTAGCTAGAAAGAAGTGGCCCCAGCTCCCTTTACGGAATAACAAGCATCATCTCCAATTATCACTTGCAAGTTAGTCTCTTTCTCTACTAAGTCTGTAAGATGCTCTCTGTATCCTGTAATGTGATGTGAAGCACCACTATCTATCAACCAAGTGTCACTGTCAATTGGAACATTGCTTGAAGGAGCGAAGATGAATAGAAATCCCTCTGAGTCGTCTCTAGATTACTTTTGAGGTGACACATCATCAATATCTACAATAGAAGCATGCTACTTCGGCTTTGATATGCAATCTCGAGCATACCGACCATACTTGTCACACCTGTAACATTGAATGTGAGAGAGGTCCTTCAATTCTGGAACAAAATCTGATTTTGTCTCTATTCCTCTTGAAATTGCCTCTTTTCCCTTCTCTTCCTTTTCTTCTGGAAGCATGTGCAGCAAGGACGTGACTTTCTTCATTATGAGAATTTCACCCATTTCCCCTTGCTGCCAACCTGGACTCTTCTTGAATACAATCAGCTCGAAGACAATCAAACTTGGGCAACTTAGCTCTCCCACTGATGCTTTGAATAAAAGGCTCCCAAGATTGAGGAAGACCATTCAGTGCCAACATAACCAGATCTCTATCTTCAACTATGTCTCCAATAGTGCATAGTTGATCTCTCAATTCATAAATCTTCATGAAGAAAGATATGACTGAATCTCCTTTAGCCATTTTTTATATGATGGAGTTGTTGTCTCAAGGCAAGGGCTCTACTGGTATTGTTGATCTCATACAATCCTTATAGAGCCTCGAACATTTCTTTGTTGTCTTCATCTTGGAGATAATCGGAACTATGTGATCCTTCACGGAGTCTATCATGATCTTTCTAGCCTTCATGCCATTTTTCTTCCATTGAATTTTCCCTGCATCATCGGATGGCTCGAGCACATCATTTTCCACGAAATCTAGAAGATCATTCTCTTCTAAGGCAATGAGAACTTTGAATTTCCAAGAGTTGAAATTTGATGCTCCATCAAGCCTATCTTCTACCTTGACGTCGTTCACCATCTTCGTTTCTTTGCAAGACTGCCCTATATAAAGAGTTGTCTTGACTACTTAAACAATTCTGATCAGATCTTTGCTTAAACCCGCTCTAATACCATGTTAGTTTTAGATCAGAAATGTAAATAAGCAAAAATACAACACACAGATCAATGAACACAGCAATTTACCCTAGGAAAACTCTCCTACTTGAGGGAGAAAAACCCAGCAAAATGATCTCTTATATATCAGATGAATAAGTGCAGAAAACTGCATACAAATCAGACCCTAGACAAGGCTGAGTCTAATACAATGAATAGAGACACTTCTCCTTGAAGCGAATCCTGAAAACACAAATATGACACTTCTTTTAGAATCGAATCTGCTGCTTGAATGGCGAACTGCTGCTGAAGTGTGAATTTGAGTTGAATGAATTGATGCTTGAATGAGAGGATTGTATCCTCTTTATATACCCAACTAGGCGCCCACCTTTCTAGGGCCAACCTAGAAAATACAAGTTTTATTTATAGAAAAAAATAAAGGCCGACCTGCCTTGATCAAAATATATTTAGGAGAAAATATCTCCCGCCGCTACAACACTAATAGCATCAACTAATTGAAACATTTTTCCGACCCTTGAGGCATGCAACATCACCATTGTGAAGCTTGTCTCAAATGTGAAAGTTTCACACCATTATGCTAGTCAAACTCAACCTTCAAGTTTTGCTCTAGCAATTGACTTATTGATAAGAGGTTCTCCATAAGCCCTAGAACAAATAAAACTTTGTAAGTCAAAACTTTCCCATATGAAGTTGATTAGGTTAGGTTGTAAAATCACACGTGTTCTCTTGTCATGTGTCTAGATGCACCAAAATCAACATACCAAACAGGATTGTCAAAATTGGAAGTTTGAGTCACTACAGCATACAAAAAATCATCTTTTATTAGAATCACCTATGAAAGAAACATCCCCATGTTGATTATTGTCCTTTTTCTGCCAATGAGGATGGTTATTTTTGTCTCCATAGGAATTCTTTTGCTCGTTGGCTAGATTCACTATTTGCAAATGACTCCAATTATTCAACATTTGGGATTTGCAAACAATGCAATTGACACTACAAATGGAGAATTTGATTTTGATTTTTGGATTCAGATATTGTCTTAAGATAATCCCAAGCCTCTTTGGTAGTTGTGGTTGTTTGAATCTAAGGTTGAACCTCGTCGGAAACACCAAACAAGATTATCAGTTTGTCCTTATGACTGACCTTAGTATACCATCTCTACTCATCTAAAGCTTGAATGAGTCTAGTGATTCTTATAGAAACCATATCCCACAAATCTTCAAACTCAAGTTTAGTTTGGACCTTGGTTTTCTAGGTAGAATACTTATCACATCTCAATAGCTAAGAGTCGAGAAGCATTATTTTTGGAGCATAGAGAGCCAGTTTATAAGATGTGGTTGTTCCTTATCTCTATAAAAAAATGTTCACTCTTATTTCTCCCCAATGATTTACAAGGCCAATTCCACAAACATCGTTGCATCTATTTTAGGCGTTAAATGCAACAATTCAACACATCACCCATAAGTGTGAATCAAAGGCACCATTTATACCGTTGTGATTGTTGCTACGAAATGTAACAAAGAAAAGGTTTGTAATTTTTGAACTTTTTTTTTAAAACAAATTTGCATTTATTGTATTTTGCTCAAAAAAAAAATTTAAGTCCAAAAAATAAAATAATATAGTGTTGCCTTTTACTTTATTTTTAACTCTAACTATTATATACAACAAACTTTATAAGAACAAGATTTCTATTATTTTTAAATGCAACTTTCTCCTTTCGTGAAACCTACCTCTCTTCACACTTTGTGGCATGTAAAGGCCCACCAATCTACAAATTGGCTAACAACATCAATGGCAAAAATTTGAGACCATAGTATTTCTTTGGAAAACTTGCTCACATTTTCACTTCTTTCATTAGTTGCTCCAAGACTATATCTTTTGCTTCAATAGTCATGCAAGGATTTTTTTACTACAAATGCCAACATTGCAATCAAGGATTATCCCTCTTTTTGTAAAAAACAACAGACAACGAAACAAAATTCCTATTATGATCACTTCTCTTCCTGTGAGCAATAGAAAGATATATATTGGGCAAGAGATGGCACAATCCTCTCTATATTGACACCAACAATCTTCTCTTTGCAAGACTTTTGTCTCCCTGGGCTATGTTATCTTTCTTTGCTAGAGCCCTATATTTCTTTTGCAAAACTTCTCTTCTCAGCAAGAACTAGTAGCAAGGTTCTAAAATCATAGGCACAAGATTGATGGCTGCTCTAATATCATATTCAAATTGGCAAGTAATGAGCAATTTTATTATGGAGAGGCAAACAATATAAATTCATATTCCTTCAATTGAATATGAACCAAACAAACAAACACCACCTAACTAATCTATACAATAATAATATTAATATTATTATTGTTTATGCTATAGGCTGTTTTATTACAAAATGACGATTATTAATATTCCAACAAAGCCATGCGTCATTGCTAGCATGTTAGCACAAATAATCAAAGCATCAATTTCATCACTAAAGGATTTATCATTAGCGGAATCTTTGTAAGGCTTCTTGTTTCTACATTCCTTCTTTACATGTCCTCGTTTACCATACTTCTAGCCTTTTACTCTACTCTTACCAAGGATTTTATATCATCCTTTTGACTTAAACCTCTCCTTGTCCCCCTTTTCCTTACCATCTTTTTCCTTGGCTCTACCCCACACATGTAGCACATCCTTGGGACCCTCATCTATGGATTCTTGCCTCATTTCTTTGCTAAGAAAAGTAGCAACAAAAGCATCCATATTAGGCTCTGCAATACCACCACCTATTGCATCTATTAGATTCTCCCAGGATTTAGGTAGAAAGCATACTTAACATCAATGCTTCCTAGCTGACTCAAAAATTAAATTAAATACATTTAAATGCCCAACTACAGTCTCCTACGTTCATTTTCAAGGAATACAAATTTATTTTTAAATAAAGCTCATTTACCAAACTTTCTTTGATAAATCTCACCAATCCTTCTCCATAAGATGTGTGCAATAGTCTCCTCCAAGGCATTCAGAAGAACTGAATCAAAGAGATAGTTGTATTATCCCTCGATCCTTTTTGTCCATCTTTGTCCAATCAGCATCAAACATATCCACAACCTTATCCTTCTATGTCAGCTTTCCATTAATCTCTCTCCTCTAGGAGATCCTCCATTTTTAGTTTTCACAATTCGTATATGGCCATTAACTTTTCAATCTCTGATCATGATGTGTTTTCCATGCCTTCTCTAACCACCCTCAGATCTACAAAACTGCTAAAACAATACTCCCTTGGCAACCACAAGAAAACCAACAGTAAAAGAAAGACATCAGATCCATATTAAGATGGATTTGATGTAGTAATCTGATGAATTCAAGAACATAAAACTCCACCACAATAAAAATAGTCGCATACATGCCTGTGTGCATGCAAACACACGCACAGAGAGACAGACAGACAGACAGACAGACAGAGAGTTAACCTTCAAATTTGGAAAAAAATAATAAAAGATAAAATATAATCATTTAACATTATAAAGAATACATGCCTCGAAACATACACAATAAATGTAATAGCAGTTCATTAAAAAATAATAATATTAGAAATTCGACTCAAAGAATTTGCATTTTTTTCATCAATATTTGCAATACTCACTAATGATAACTTCATTCATTGATAGTAATACATTTCAATTTATGAAAAATTAAAAAAGTTCTTAAATGAAGATAAATAATACAAATTGATAACTTACACCATATTGTACTTATCCACTGACACAAAACAAATAGAATCCAGTAATTTGGGGACAAAAAAACAAGTATAAAAAATATTACCTCAGGAACAGGTGGATTGCGAGCAAATTTTGAACCTTTAGGAGCCCAGGGAACTGTTTGAAAGACAAGGTTAATAGCATCGTTTCTAATCATGACCTACATTGGTATTATATTTTATGAATGTAGAAAAGTACGATGAAATGAACATGCATTCAAAATATACAAAGTTAAAAGAAATATTTCCATAGAACAAAAAAAGACCTTAATATCTTAAAATGTTCTATAATTATCTGATTAAAGGGCCTTGCAAAATTCAAGAATAAATTTTCCATGAAATAAAGCGTTTTTATATGCAAAATGCTTTGAGACAAAATATATCACTTCCAAAGTACAAATAAATCTTTTTGAGAGGATACAGAAAGCAGCTACAAAGTAGTTTTGAAAAAAAGTATTTCTCGAAGCATATCTTATGGGTTAGCCAAAAGAAAAGTAAGGATGCTACTATAAAAATAACATGCATATAAAATCACTTCAAGAGTCTCTCTACTGGGGCAAGGAATCTTCACATGTATTCATTTTTAGTCATCTTCATTAATTATTCCTATTAACACAAAAGTAGTGTTCTTCAATTTAATTTTTAAATATGCCAAGTTACTTGGGGGTTGTGTTAATTGAGAATGATTTCTCAAAGGTTTGGACAATGTGTCAAATATTGGAATCAAAAGAATGTTAGGAAACAATTCCAACCTCAATCATAGACCTCAACTAGTATGTGACTCAAATGGGGGCATTTGTGTATGGTCAGGGTATGTTTCCCTCAAACCAGTTACACCTGAATATCCTTGATGATACAAAATGAATAAAAATTCAAAATAATAAGAGCTAAGGGCATATATTAAAAAAGAAAAGCAATTTCTGAAAGGAAAACCATAAGCAACTCAAAATAAAATAACTGAGTAACCATTGCTCGAATGAATGCTTGAGATTAGAAAGAACTAAGATAATCCTTTTCATCAAAATGTCCATGTAAGCCCTAACCATATCATCTATTCACACATCTCATACAACAAAACAGAGCATAGCAATGGAAGGAATATGCAATCACTGGAGGGATGTCATCTACTGTTATTCTCCCACCCCAAAGAAAGATATCAGAAGATAGCTTAGCACTACAACTTCACATGTACACTTTGCTTATGTATATGTATTCTCATTCCACTCCTCACTTGAGAAGAACAACTGTACACACACAAGCCTCTCCAAGTGTTCAAGTACAAGAAGAATACATGCATCCCTTTGTGCTTATAGAATTTTACACTACATTACCTTTTGTTTAGACATTCATCCAAAATAAGCTGCACCTAGTTACACCAAACTTGATTAATATATACTCTATTTCAGGACAGAATCAAAATTAGTAAATACTATTAACATTTACATTATTTGTTCTATGTTCTTTCATGCTTTGTTATATTTCAATTCTACTAGGTAAAATTTTGCTCCATTACCAAATTATTCATATCATTTATAGATTAATTCTGCAATTATAATGCACTTCAATTGGTATTTCTTATTACACTTTTGCATCACTATAATATATAAACCTGCTATTGATATTTTGTCCCCTAGATTTCTGCACTAAATTACATTTTCTCTCAAAGTGTATGCAAAGTATACTGCACCCTGTTACACCAAGCTTTTGCATCACCATAATATACAAATTCCATAGTTGATACGATGTCCCCTAGAATTTTAGGAGATGACACTTTGGCATTACTATAACATATCAGTTACACAATTAATGTGTTGTCCCCTAGACTTCTACACGGCATTATGATCTATATCAACATTCATCCCAACTCCCAAGTATAAAGGCACCTTTCTACACCAAGCTTCATATTAAATACTACCTTTGTTCAAATTTACATTTCAATTATCTGCTGTATGTTTTTCTGTGTTTTGTTGAATTTCTGTTCTATTTGGTAAAATTGTGCTTCATTGCTGAATTAGTTCCTTCATTACCAAATTAGTTGCACTATTTACAGATTGATTCTACAGTTATAATTGTACTTCAATCGGTGTTTGTTATTATGCTTTTGCATTACCAAAACATATCAGCTCTGTACTTTCTCTGTTGTCTACTAGAATTTTTTAAGTTTATGGTTTTGCATCATTATAACATATCAATTCTGCTTGCGATTGATGTTTTATCCCCCAGACTACTATACTAAATTAGAATATGGATCAGCATTCACCCAAAGTATACAAAACCCTGCTAAACTAGGCTTTAATAGCACATACTTGATTTGTGTAAAAAATTTAGATTAATACATACAATTTACATTTAAATTAGCCACTCTATATACTAGTGTATTTTGTTACATTTCTGCTCTCTGCGTTAGAACTTCAATTCATTACTGAACTAGTTGTATCATATACAGATTAAAAATATGTAATGTCCCCTAATTGGGAGTGTCCTAAATTTGCCCTAATTCCTTAATTTCTGTAATGTCCCTCTCCTGATTTGCCCTAGAATTTGCCCACTGATCACAAATTGCAACAAATTAGGGTTAGGGGTTCATCTTACCAAATAAATATCTCTTTAATGATGCAATCCTGGATTTGAATCCTGCAATCACTACATGAACAATATATGCAAATATATATATATATATATGCTTACTTATTAGAGTTAAGCAATTACATCGCATCCATAGATTATTAATAATGCAAGCAAATTAGGATTTGGGAGAAGGGACGTGATGGGTCTGCCCGAAGCCATTTCTACACCAATTCTAAGAGGATGTCTACCACAGCCCTCTTACTTGGAGGCTTGTATCTGATTTCTCCATCAATGTCTCAACCCCCTAAAGACACTTGCCATCTTGTGGAATTGGGCGGAGGTCATAAGTGGGTTACTTGGCTCTCTACGTAAGTGCCCTATGGTCCTAGGAGCCATTACGGTCAACTCTAGAACAGCCTACTTATTTAGCCTTGTTTACCCCTTTTGCTTACACCCCAAGCCCTTCCTACAAGGTGAGTTTCAGTCAATCAAGCATATCTCATATTCCATCATAAGAACATATACTTAAATATTCTTTATTATCCATAAGCAATATGTATACATATGTAAAACAATGATTAGCAGAAAATATCTAGTATACCACTGAATATATATATATATATATATCTGATAATAATAATCTGCTGTGATGAAATGGACTGGTTTCCCTTGTGATTGCTGCTCTTCTAGCTTATGGGAGATACTCTTGCTGTGTGATCTGTTGAATGGATTCTGATCTGCTTTGAGGGATTCGGCTTGCTGGACTGATTTTATGATTTGCTGATTTCGACTATTGGTCTTTCTATAGATGTGTATTTTTTTTGTGTCCTCCTCCTCCTTTCTCCAAGTACTCTTTATATCCTCTTATTCAAAGGATGGGACACGTCTCTCTGAAAATAGGTATCTTTTAAAATAGACATGTCCTATGCCTTATACCAATCGCTGCCTTTAAAGTTGAATGACTATTAATAAATTCTACCTTTGATCATGTTAATCGCTGATTTTAGGAAATTCATTTGCTGCGCTTCATTATCAATAACTGCCTTCGTTCCATCACTAATTTTAATCATTTTCTATTTCCAATCTGGGCGCTAGTTATTTTGAGTTGCCACCTTTAATAAAATTCTCCTTTATATTAATCGTTTCTTAAAGTTATTATCCAAGGAGAGTCGGCTCATAATAAGTGTGCTTAATTTTATTTATGCTGCTAAGGAAAAGAGTTCGGCTGTCTAAGAAATCTAATTGCCTGATTTGTTAATTTATACTGGCTGGGGTTTGTATTACTTAAGGGTTGTTAACCCTAGTTTAGCGGGGGCATGACAAAATACAACTACCTGTGCATTACAAAATCATCATTAGAGAACATTATCTTGTTGATTTATGCTGATAAAAAGTTCTGTTCACAAATCTTAACTGCTGCAACAACTCAAAATGAGCCAAATAACATAAATAACAAAATACTCAAGTACCCAACAAAGATATACCTCAGATAGATGACGTTAGAATGTTGATTGCAGGTTGAATATCACTTAGTTTTACTGATAAATTGTCAAATCATAACTAAACACACACACAGAGCACACTGAAAACTGCTGATTACTAAAATTTGACTAACACAGAAAAATTATAAGATCCTCCAAAAACTAAAATTTGCATTGTAAATCCTAAAGATCCAAAATCCATCTCAAACATCCTGAAATTATATGCATTAAATGTCACTTATACTTAAATGTTTATTTCATATATTGCCTAAATTACCAGCAAGTTCTCCTAGAAAACATTTGGCAACAATAACCAACCCTAGACGCCTCCAAACTGTAACAAATGAACACCAAAAGTGAGGCATGTAACTTCCAAACTTCCCACACCTTATCCATAACTAGTGCAGCTTCCTTAGAAATGGTATGGCTCATAAATACTTCAATATGTCCATCTAAAACTGTACGATCTGTACAAATACCATCAGCAACAACTAAAACAGCAAGAAAAGTGAATTGGTTACTCATCTAGAAGATACCATGCTTCCTAGCATCTGTCTTAAAATAACATGCTTCTCCAAGAAGTTTGGAGATCTCCCAAAAGGATGGAATTGCATTCTAAAAGCGTCATGAGGCTCACCAAGACCCTTTGAACTCACTGCCATGAATAAAACCACTGCTAGATTAATCAAGTGCTCTCCAAGAAGTTTGGAGTTCTCCCTTGCCCACCAATTAGCCTATCAGACAACTCAGAAAATAGGCTAATTGTTCACAAACTGATTATGCTTTTGAAAGGGACATTACAAAAAATCCCAAGAATTTTCCTTTTTAATTCCTTACAATTACCCCTCCCTACAAGGGGTAAGGTTTCCTTTTGACAAAACATGATCTTCAACTTGTTAAAGCCTACTCAAGGTTAATTCCCCTTTTAGAAAGTATTGAAGGCATCACTTCTAATGAGAACCTTAACAAGGGGTCTATTTGAAAGTTACCTCCATATATGTGAAATCCACCTTTGAATGTCCTTTATATGATGCATCTTGTTATTGCTACCTTAACAAGGTGTTGCTCTTACCTTCCATGTCCATTTCCTCTAAAACTTTTACAATAATCTTGCAAATGCTTACTTCCTCTTATACTTTTTTGCTTTCTCAATTGCTTCAATAATAGACTATAGCACTATTATCTATATGTATCCCAACAAGCTACTATGGAATTTGCTATGAAACTTGTTGATCTTTGTATTCTCTTGTGTCAAATCAATGCACTTCACAAATTCCACTACCATCCAATCCAATTCTTCCAATGACATGGCTCCTTGCTTCACAATTTGAAACAATCAGATCTTATCCTCATAACAGAGTTCTAGCATGTGTTGCTTATGTGATTCTTCTGTAATATCCTGTTACCGGTTCGGTTCGGGCCGGGTTCACGAACCCCATCGAAGTGCAGGCAAAATTTTTAGGTTTGGCACGTATGGGTATGTGTATATATATATATATATATATTAATAATTTAATATATTATAAATATATATATATGTATTATATATACAAAAAAATAAGAGAAACATAGAGAATTGTAAAACTAAATCATTTCATAGTATGATACTTGATCATTGACCAATGCCAAATGCCAAAGATAAATATTAAATGCCAATTGATAGTTGAAAAATATTCAAATAAAATTACTGAATTACAAAATGTAGTTCATGAAACATTGAAAATTTGAAACATGATTCAATGTTCATTGTTCATATGCTCATCAATCATCAAAAGGATTGTCAGAATCATCATGACTTGGATTTTGAGTGGTTTCAACTTCAAAATCATCATCATTTGAACCCAAAGCGGATCCAACACCATGTGATATGTCATCAATATCACCCACATCATCCATAGTGGCTCTAGCAAGATCCTGAATGGTTGCATCCAAGTCAGTAGACTCGGGTGCTACATCCCAAAGCCTCGCTGCCCCCTGCCTGTATTGAGGATCCTTACGTGACAGAAGACGCAAATTGGAATGAATATACACTAAGTCTTCAGCTCTTTTTGCAGCCAACCGGTTACGCTTCACTGAGTGGATAAAGGAGTATGTACTCCAATTCCGTTCAGCGGCAGAAGAGCTTGCAACCTGGAGAGAAAACCAACAAAATTAAAAATAAAATAAAAAAATGCAAGATAAATTCAAGAATGTTAAGTGTTAAATTTTACAATACAAGTGGCAAAAAAAAAAAAAAAAACTTACTTGTGAGAGGATCTTGATTGCAAGAGGTTGGAGGTACATATAATCTTGACCATGGAGGTACCACCATGTAAGACCATCCATTTTGTATTGGTCTCTAGCAACAGAAGCATTATGATTTTTTGATTTTCCTGTGACAAACATTCCAAATTCTCTCATGACACTTGCATGCACTTCTGGATCACTGAACATTCTACTAAATGCCGTCTTATACCCATTAGCAACTTCAGCATCTCTATATGGCGGTATTCTCCCTGGGATAGAAAGTACTTCAGTGGTATAGTACCTCGGAGATAGGGCATATGCAAGGAGGTGCAATGGAGTTGTCATCTTGTTCCAACGATGAAGAACAATTGCTTCCACCCTTTTGTACAAGGTGTCTTCAGGATCATTCTCTTTTTTTGTATTTCTATTTTTATTTTTTCCAACATTGTGTCCATGCTATCATAGACATCCCCCAAGCATGGTTCATCTGTATCAGCAAACCGAAGCATAGACATGATAGGTTCGGTGAATTCCAATACATAATTCACACGATCCCACCAATCGTCATTCAAGATCAATGCCTTGACTTTTTGGGCCCTCTCTGAATTTGATTGCTTCCATATACCCATTGGTTGCTAATAACCATTTGACTCAATGCATCTTTCACCTTCACAAGTCGTCTCAGAACAATTGTGTGAGATGCAAACCGGGTCTCGGCAACCTAAGAACATGTTAATAGTAAGTTAATAACACATTTAAAATATGTAAATAATGCAAAAAATTATTTTATTCAATTATGTAAAACATGACATAAATGATAAATGAAACTAAATATATTAAATTTTAAAATTTACCTTCAACAATTCCAATGTTGAAAAAGTTCTGAAAATTGCTTGTGACATATGGTGGTTTGTCACAAACATCTGGATCTCCTCAGACTCCTGGTATATTTCTTTCACCCACTCTATTTGGGTGCCAATTGCTTGCATCACCAAATTGAGGGAGTGTACAGTGCACGGTGTCCAAAAGATGTGCTCATATCTGGCCTCTACCAAAGCACCTGCAGCCCTGCAAACTTTTGCATTGTCCGTAACTACTTGGACAACATTTTCACTACCCACCATCTCTATGGAGTCAATGAGAATCCTGGAAATGAACATTGCATCTTTCACTTGCCCTTCACAGTCAACCGCCCTCAAAAACATTGCCCCCTTGGGGGACACTGCAATAACATTAATCAATGGACGGTTTTTGCAATCTTTCCATCCATCGGAAACAATAGATACACCTGTTTCAACCCAAGAATCTCTAATTGGTTTTAGTTGGGCCTCTACATATTTCCTCTCTTTTTGCAATAAGGTGGTACGCACCTTTTCATACCCAGGACTTGTGAAATCAGGAGGTGCACTATTTATTGCTGACACCATGTCCTTCCAATATGGTGATCTCACCAAGTTGAATGGAAGACCATTGGCATAGAGGCAACGTGCAATTTTTTCTTCAGCAATATCTCTTGCCTCCATTTTAAATGCTTTCTCTAATGGACCTCTCTTGCGGGTGGTGGTTTCTAGTTCTTCATCTTCTTCTTCCGTAGAGGGTATAGACAAGAAGGGATGTCTAGAGGGCCTAACTATCTGATGAGTGGGTAATGTTTGTTTTTTCTTTCCGGAACTATAACTAGTTTGTTTTCCTCTTGCAATTGAATTGTCGGCATCTTCTTGTTCTTTTATAAATCCTGCTATTTGTACAGTAGATAACCCCTTCTTATCTGGACCCACACACATGTTAATCCCTTTACCACCAGGGCCCATAAAATGAAGTTTTACTCGGTAGTAGGAGCTATTATATTGTGCATTGCAAAAATTACACTTCCAAACAAACCCCCCACCTCCAGGAATTTGTGAAATTCGTGTGGTATGTCTCCATAAAGGAGATCCTTTATCAATTTTAAACTTTTGGCTTCCATCCCCACCCACTGAACTTTGACTACTTGCCATTGTTGCAATCTATAAAAAAAATGAAAAAAAAATATATATATTTGAAAAACTTCTTCACAAACTTGAAAAAATTCATCAAAAACTAAGAAACTTAAAAAAAATCATCAAAAGATTGAAGAATAGGGTTTAAATGCATACCTTGAACACTTAAATCTCCTTTGTAGAAGCTATTTGCCACTCCTCAATCGATCTCCTTCAAATGCAATCACCTCCCTTCAAAATGCTAAGATGGACACAAATTATGGAGAGAGCAAAATGAGAGGTAAAAATGAAATGCTTTAGTGTTAAAATGCCTCATATTGGGTCGTTTTAGGGTTTTGTAGCAAAATAGAAAATAAAAAATTGCTTTTTATTCACTTTTGGGCCCACTTTTGAAGTGTTGGGCCGTGGGTTCGCAGGGGTTCGCCCGGGTACGTGGCTGGTACCCCCGGGTCCGCGTACCCACGGGCCTGGTACCCGCTGGGTACGCACAGGGTGCGTGCCCAGCGCGTACCCACAGGCGAACCCGTACCGGGTTCGAGGCCTGTGGGTACGAATCCGGTAACACAGGTAATATCCAACCCCTGATAGGATATTTACTTTCTGGATTTTTCCTGTCTGTTTTTATTTGTTTTATAGTTTTCTGATATATTTGCAATGTTTGATACAACAACATAATGCAGCAAAATTGAAGAGATTGCAATAATAATTTTCAACTCAAAAACTGAACATTACATAGAGAATACACAGCTGAAAATTCCAGATTTTTATATCAGCTTAGATACTCAATATTTTCACAAAATATCGACAACCTAGTTCATAAAATATCCCCTATTATCTAAAACAACAATACCCAGAAAATCTGGGAGTTACAATTCATGAACTTACAAGTAAGATATACCTTGAAACCCTTTGAAAATGGGTGTCAGAATGAGGTATAAAGTTTGCAGCAGTATAACAGTAGCAACAATGATAATAAACTCCAGCAACAATCACTGTCACCAATCCCCATGCCTAGTGCAAAGCTGCATACAATTAAATTGCCAAAACCCTTGCCTGGCAACCACCTGTTTATTGAAGTTCTCTTGTAGTTCTCTTTGCTCTTAAAATAATGATCAATATATTTGCATTATTCTGATATTTCATTCAAACCCTTGAAACTTCTAAAATTCTTCTCCAATGAAGCTCAAATATGACCTCCATGTGAAGCCACCAATTAACTACAACCCCTAGGTGATCTTTCTCACCGGTCGGAAGCACAATCAAAGAGAGGCTACGTTCTCCAAGATTGAAATTACAACAAAACCCTAGGTTCGCCTCCAAAGCCAAAGCACAAAGCCAAGTTGAGAGAAAAATGATCAATCATAATGAAATGAATTCCAAAAATGCCCTTTTATGATATTCAATTTGCATTTCACTTCATCTCATTTAATTTACTTTAATTTCATTTTATTTTTCCCTTCTTTTTCTTTTTGGTGCACAACTTTAATATATAAAGTATACTTTATTATTGTAATGTCCCCAATTTAGCCCTACGCTCTTCTTTTGGATTTAGCCTATTTCCAGAAACTGGTAGGCTAAGTAAAATTGGGAAATTAGGGTTTCTGCTTTCAGATGCAATTTTGAAGGTTTGCATGTGTGAGTTTATAATGCATGTCTGGTGGAGCTTTCTAGGCTTTTTGAGAGCTTCAGGATGTGGTGACATACATGTTAAGAAAATGACATACAATTTTGGCAGATACCTTGCATGTAGGAAAGGTTTCTAGGTTTTCAGAGATCTCCACGGAGGTATAACATGCATTAGATTCTATCAAACTTTCCGATCACTTACTATTTATAGTAAGTCATGATTACTGCTCAGTTGGCATTCAAATGAAGTTTTGCAAACTTACTATTTTGAGCATTTGCTATTTTTAGTAAGACCATTTGTGGCAGTGGCATCATCATCAGCTTGGTTCAGCTCAGCTAATGTCAATTTGCTATCTCTAGCAGTTTATCAGTTGCAGTTGGGCGTTGCTCTTGGCTACCTCCTTGGACGGAGTTCCATACTTAGTCAATTTTTATGTTTAGCAGTTGTACCCACACGCCTAGGCTTAATGACTTCAAGTCATTTTAAAGAAGGGGATGACCACTTTGAGCATTTAATGTTTATGAACAATGTTTTATTGTTGCAACTTTAAAGTGGACACTTAGAAGGAGATGATTAATGTTTTATTAATTCAAATAAAGTGCATGTTGAGAGTTGGCGTCTCCTAGAGGTAATTGAAGAGTTTCTTGAAGAGGAGTTACAGATTGCTTAGTTTGCTCTTTGAAGGCTATAAAGGAAGGCATTTCTTTGAGCTGATTATGCTTGAATATTATTGTAAAGTTCTGCTGCTGGATTGAATCCAGAACATGGCTAAGGGGAAGCTTAGCAAACACACCATCCTTCAGGCCTGAAACTATGGCTACCTAGGTGGTTAATTAAGACTGTGCTTCACACAAAAGTGCAGATTGGGCATATTTTCTGATATTGTTAGACAGGTTGCTATTGCAAAACCTGTTATTTCATTGCTGCTTTATACAGGGCTGAAGCAATGATTCACTGATAGCTTCCCCACTGAATTTAATTTCATTTTGGGTATTTGCTCATGCTGTTTCACTGTAAGGGTGCCTAGATTGGAGAAGTTTCAGAATTTATTTCAAACTGTGGGATTTTTGGCAAGAGGTCGACCTCCTTGGTAGGGCCGCCCCTCTTGTTTTTGCCTTGGAAAGCATGCCATGAAATAATACTGCTGTTTGGACATGATTTTCTGTTATGAAGTTGGATGCCTTGCTCATAGCTATTGTTTGACTGTGGTTTGAGGGCATTCCGAGCTATATCAAAGAAGATACATCCATTTCAGTGAGTTTTAATGTTGCTGGTTTGATTTTTTGTTTATGTTGTTTCTGATCAGACTTGTGTAGTTTCATAATAATGCTGGTTTGAACTTCAATTCTATATCATTCTTGTATTGTAATTGTTAAAGGTTTATCACTCTAGCTTATGGTGGATTTTGGAAGCATATCTCTTTGATGTTTTGCAGCTGAAACTCTTATTTGTAAGGCTAGTCAGTAGTACTAACAGTCATTCTTTATTTGCTGCATTAAATAAGTTTGTAATTACTCCCACTGTGAAGTGGTTGAGTCTAATAATTTACTTTTAGCACTTGTTAATTTTCCCCCCACTGAATAAGTCGCAAAGCATAATATATTCCCCCCACCGAACAAGTGGTAGAGCGGAATTCATGGTCGATTATCCGCCTACTTTGTAGTTACTTAATTCATGGTCGGCGTTTAATTCATGGTCGGCCAAACGCCTACAGTAGCTTTGTATCTTCTTTCCAATTGCTAATGATCCCCAGCACCATATGCTATCACCTCGCCCACATTAGGATCTTGGTGAACATCCTTGGTGAGGGTTACTTTATAAGCTGGTTTATAATTGGAGCTAACGCTAATTAGTGGTCTTGTGCTAATATTGTTGTGATAAATTTGAAAAAAAAAATCAAGGGGGAATATTACAATTATTCACTTATATCTCCCCTTTAAAATAACACTTTAACACTTTTATAAAGTATGCTTTTTAAAAGAATTTAAATCCCCCTTTTAAATAAATTCCACTTAATTCATTGATGATATGCACTCAATAATTAATTATTATTAAAGTATAACTTTAATAATTATTATAATATTA
>VDFB02053859.1:0-16118 GCA_007258455.2 Sequoia sempervirens | reverse complement strand
TTTAATTAAATAACCCATTTTACTTAATTAAACATCTCAAGTTCCTCAATTAAATTAAATAAATCAAACATTTATCTAATTTAATCTAACATCACTCCCTTTGGTTAAATAGATCAAAATATTTAACTAATTCTAAATCATTTTTCATCTCTTTTTGATTTATTTTAATCCCCAAATCTAAATCAAATAGTGAAATAATCTAATATCTTCTTAAATCATTCAAATCTTGATTAATCTAATCTAAATCATGTCACATCCTCTAGCATTTCTCACTTGTACAATAAATCAATTTAATTGATTTATAAATCATCTATTTTCATTCAAAAAAGGCATCAAAGATGGAATATTCTCCAAGTTTGAAATCTCCCTCCAAATTGACATGTACATACAACAAAGAACTTAAGAGCTCTTACATGTCTCTTACACAAGTCAAACTTAGCATTTAACTCCTCTTTCCATCAAATTCAAATTTCAAATCTCCCCCTCTTTTCACATTCTCCAAAATATGCTCATTCCTCAACCATTCACATGATGACATGTGGCTTCTTCTTATTGGTTGAAGATTAGTCCCACATTCAACTCTTTTTCCTTTTCTCTCTTTACCTTCTTCTATAAATAGAAGCTCATCCTTCATTTATATCATCCACAATTTGAGAAAAGTTATTATACTTCAATTTCACCTTAGAGATTTAGAATTTGTGTCAAATCCATCAATTGTAGCTAGGTTATTGCGGGTTTTCTCCATGGAAGGCATTTGAAGCAATCACCAAGTGGATCACAATCATCAAATCATCATCAAAGCTTGCATAGGAGTTGGGAAAGGTCCAATTTCCACATCAAATTAGCACCAACTCCCCCATAGGATCAAGAGTTTGCATTATTTAAATAGGATTACTTTCTTTTATTGCTTTTCATTACATTTATTCCTTTCATTTCCTATTTCGAATCATGTTAATGGATTTTATGGGGAATCTCTATTCTAACTTGCATTGGAGCTTACAAATGCGTTTGTTTATTGTGCTATTGCAAGTATAGGATCTTAGTTCACATTTCTATTCTAAATTTTTGGAACACATAATTTGTATTGTCAAATAGTGGAGCTCTAGTCATAGAAGTACCTTCTTGAGCTTGTGACATGTTTGACTCACTTCCAAAAACCAAAATAAATCCTAGGTGGATTAGACCTATGAAAGGACCCTATGCTTTGATACCAATTGTTGGAAGACTGAAATCATTGAGAGGGGGAGGGATGAATTAGTGATTTATGAAAGTTACAATATTTTAAACTTTGAAAATAGAATATCAAATGAAAATTGAAGAGTAGGCTTCACATGAACTTAAACAATACTATATGTATTACAAATTAGATAAACATTTCATTAACAAAGACTGGATTAATAAATTTTGCACATATATCAGAGCTTGTAACTAAACCATTTATGCAAGATGCTTTGATTTAAAAATGGGCAGAAATGAATGACTGATATCAATAATTTTATGCAAAGTTCTCAAGCAAATGAACCAATCACACATAGAAACATCACTTAGCACCAAAATTTTGTCTTGATTGAAAAAACCCTCTAGGGGAATAAAAAACCACTCAAAAATTATTTCCTTTATTCACTTAGAGCACCAACACCACAATAGTCAAAAGAACCAACTTTTACAAGATTACAAGAGCACCAACTCCTTTTAATGCATGACAATTATAACACTCGTTCAGAACCTAGAAGTGCAAATTTTGCAGCTCTAGAATTTTAATAGAAGACTATGTATATAAATATTTCAATAAGTACACTAAAGAAGAATGTTGTATAAAATTGACATCTTTTTTTACAAAGTATCTGAGATTCAATGATTTTCAATGTAAACCTAGTTTCTTGTCACTATAAAGATAAAAATATGATGTTTCACAAGAGCTTTTTCACTTCTTCTCAGTAACCCGAGAAATACAACAAAACCTTCTCAAATAAATGCATAAGCATCTCTGCAGATAGGTTTTTAACTATAAGAACAATCTCCATATCAAATTCAAGAAAGCCTAATGGGTTTAAATCATGATCATCAAAAGATTAAGCATTTTAACAAAAGTATTTACAACATAACCCATAAGGGTTTTTAACAGTTATGGCTAACTGTCGAATAACTAAAAAAACAAAATGTTATCAACTTGTGCATGAAACAATTTCCTTCCTTTTTTTTCAAAAAAAAATAATAAGGTGACCCTTTTAATACTCTTAACAACTATTTTAGAAAGAAAATTTCAATGCAAAATTGAAAGTATGTAATAGTTTTTCCTTTACCTATTCACAATAGGAGAAAGAAAAACAAATACCATAAATTACTATTGAAGACCGTCATAACTGCCAAGATGAAGACTTCCATCAATGAGTTATTCTTGTTTTAAACTTCCTTCGTTAAGGTTTTTCCAGAAATCTACAATCACAATTCCATGGTGGCAACTAGGGTTTCAAACCCTATTCACAACATAATGAAAAACCTTTTTCCAAATAAAACTTCAAGTCTCTTCGAAGACTTTACCAAACACAATGATTATTTGAAGTTTGATGTCACAAAAAATAATAATGTACATGATTTAACCCAACATCATAATGAGTTGTCAAATCCAGATGTATGCATTGTCAATTATGGCTATCGACCTTATTCAAAATAGCTTGTAATAATAAAACATTTACTTCTCAATACCTTTTACAAGAATTGCCAATGGTGTAAACACCTTTTCAAATGATTATGCCAATGGGAGTCAATAATAAACCAAGGCCCCTTATAGCCATATCAAAATACCAATGCAAGTTGCCTGATGCCATTTATGATCAATCAAAACAAACTAAAGCCTTGTTAGGATGAGCCCAAAATCTTATTAATATCACTGCCATATGACTTTTAATAAAGTCATCTTCCTTTAATAATATGAAATGCAATGAGACCGATCCATATGCCAAGTTCACAATATAAACCATTGACACAATTATATTTCCAAAGCCATATGCCATGATGATATGTAATAGCAATGCAAAAAAGAAAAATGTGAATAATCAATCACATTAAAATGTAACAAGGAAGACTAAGATCACCTTAGAGTATACAAACAATCTAAGCCTTCATATAAGTAAATTGAAAATACTTCAAGTGCTAATCTAAAAATGATCAAGCTAAATATACAACAATCTGAAAGTTATCAACCTAGATATACCTTAGTAACCATGTCATATATCTGAAACAAGATATATACCCTAAAAAAATGCATGGTCTGAAACAAATGCATGTCCTGCTATAATGAAAATGCTCTATCATAATGCCCTGACATAATAAACACATGTCAAACATCAGTACCAACATGTAAATTTGAAGGTGCATGCCATGAACCAACCATGTAAATCACCATGTGAATGAACTATAAACATCATGTGCCACCAAGATCACATAAATATGTCACCATCACCAAAACTAGTTTGTCATCAAGGGAAAATAATAAATAATTGAAAGCCAACAAAAATCCCCCTTTATCCTTTGTCCTTGTATCTAGTGTCCAAATACAACATCACAAAGTAGGAATATAGCAAGGGAATTTATAATATGAGGTTGGCAGCAATGATGCAAGAGCATCCTTGGTGAATCATTTATCCTTATCAACCAAAAAAAAATGTAGTTTAATTTTTAGTTTTGGTTTGTTTGGTTCTCCATTGCAAGCAAACGTGGATGTGAATTTGAAAGTAACAAAGATCTTCAATGAGAAAATATCCATTCACATTTGAAACATTGACATTGGTGAAGTTTTGAGCACGTTAAAGAAGAATGTTGAACAATTCTATTATTGTTTCCATATCACCAAGAAAAAGTAAAAGAGCCAAGAAAAGAAAATCACACCCATGAAAGAAAACAAAATCATTATCTTGGCATATCAAAAACCATGGAAGGCATGTCAAAAGTAAAATTTAAATGAAGAGAAAAGAAATGCTACACATAGCCATAGAAAAAAGCAGATTGATGGTTGGAGGGGTTGCACCATCTCAACAAGGAAAAATCATTTAAAAATCAGATCAAAAGAAAAGGTGACAAATCTTGGGAAGGCCAATTATGTTTTAATTTGAATGTTCAATGTATATTTTTCTTTTTAGCTTCAATAAATTGTATAAAAACAATACTTTTGGGGCAGCATCTACTTGAAAGATATCAGACAAGAATAGAAGGTGAACATCATAGAAAATAAAATCCCGTGTATATTGAAGAAAAATAAGTGATTTACTGGGGATTGAGAGGCTACACCAAAATGAGGAAGGAAAAGGAAACATAAAGAGTTTCATATCAGTAGATCTAAAAATTGAGTAGGCTGCACAATAGTGAAAGGGGCACGACATATAGAAGGTCGATAGATAGGTGAGAACATTGACCACAAGGAAAAATACATCATAAATTTTAAGAACAGATTACTAGAAAGACAAAACGTAGAGGGGCACATGAGCTAAGAAGAAAATAAGTCTAGGGCTGCAAATTGGTGTGTGGGAGGCTACACACTGTTTGAAAAGTGATGTAGAGCATCCTAACAAACACCAACAACAACATACTTCAAGGGATTTCAATCCCAAATCAAATCAGCAAAAGATCAATATGAAACTCTAAGAATTATTTATCAAAATTCAATTTCATCTACCCACTTAACAACATCCTTTATTTTCCTCAACCATTCATAGGGTAGCCATTAGTAATCAGCAATCTTTATGTTTATCAAACACAAAAACTTCAAAGCAGCAACTTGATCATAATCACTGAACCATTCAACATTCTAGTATTCATTCCTCTTTACCTCTCACTCTCCAAGGCAACATATCAACAAGCATTCCTTCTTACTTTATGTCAGACAACTAAATCATGGTAAACATCATTATTATGTTGAAACAAACCAAGAATTTACACCCAAACTCTACTCTATCAGACCTTGCACCTTCTATATTATTGTTCAATTGTTCATAGAGTATTCCTGCTCCACCCAACAAAATAACCAACTAGACTCATAGAACCTTAGCCAAAATATCAGTAAACAAGCATTTAATATCATTCTTTTCATTGTTTTAAGAAACATATCTATTTTGGATTAGATAATGCCTTATTCCTCTAATAGGTCTGTCAAACATTAAAATGGGTGATTACATTCCTATCACCAACTCAATGCATATTTAGGGACACCTTCCATCACATCTCAACATGTCAAAGTTCTTAGACTTTTTCCATAAAGAAAATCATCAAATTTCAGACTGTACACTATCAAAAGGCTACAAAAAGAGGCCTGATTTACAAAGGAGACCCATTTCAATCACTCCCAAAATACTCGAAACAAAAAAAAAGTCATTAGACACATCACAAAACTCGTGTTTTCACCATTTTTAAGGGCCATAAACCATAGAAACATGCTGATCCACAAAACCCTTGTTTAAGGGTGAAAAGACCAAAAACAAGTGAGGGGCTCTTACCAAAGAAACACTTATGAACATCTTCCACTACAGCCAACACCTCCTATATCACCTTGAGATACACTTTTCCACACCTTCTACATCATTTTCAAGCCCTGCATGCCTCTATTTCTTCACGAAGTCTTGATTGTAGCAGCAACCGTGGTGAGGAAATCTTCCATTTTTTCCCGTGTAGCAGCAATTCCCTCAAGGTATTCTGCTGTTCCCTGCACTCACAACCATCAAATCATAACAAAACCTATCCCTAACCTACTCCACAAATCTACTTGACCTACATTGGTGGAGTAGTGATGAAAACCTTGTTAGACTCTCAAAACTCAAGATTCAAAAATTCCAGACCCTCTTTCACTAAAACTGATGTAACTTTCTTAATACTTAACGAAAACAAGTCAAATCACCACCAAAATAAAGTAGACTCTTCCCTCTTTCCAACCATGTCAATTGGGAGTCTGTACAATTAAGTACCAGGACGTACCAAGCACGGGAATAGTGAAAAATGCTGGAAAAAAATAGAAATAAACTAAAACAGGGAACTTTTACTATTTCTAACTCTTCAAGAATACAATGGAATCCTTTTGCTCGACCTTTGCATGATTTTTATAAATTTTCCCTCCTTGCAACTGAATTACCAACTTCCTCCATCGGTTCAACTACCTCTTTAACTCTTAATCTTCCTATTTTGATCAATTTAGTAACTTGACAACATTCCATTATTGCAAGTTTTACATTGTTTTTCCACTTTGACCCCCTAGAACTTACCCATGACCTTAAATAAATACAAATTAGACTTTTTACATCATTTTTTTTCATTAAATTTTTGATTGACTCATGACCTCATGACCTTTACAATGCAATTTTGAAAATTTAACATTTTACAAATTTGAAAAACATTTGATGCCCAAGGTGCTCCTGCACCATACAACCAACCAACAAAGTTTTCCAAGTATCTTGGAAACATACATTGCATCATCTTCATTTTTACTTGCAAAACAAAAATCAATATGCCTTTTTCTTTGTCCTCTTCATCTTCATTTGTCTTCATTATCTTCACTTTTCTTTCTCTTGTCATCTTCTTTCTCCACCTCTATCTTCATCTTTGCCTCTTCTTTTCCTTTCTCATTCTTCATTATCAGGTTCTCAAACCATTTGTTCTTTCAAAATGACATAGGACTATCCTTTACATCTTTTCACCAACTCTTTGCTTAACCAAGGACACAGGACTGTCCTTGCACACTTGCAACTTTCCTCCAAGGACACAGGGTTGTCCTTGCATACTCTTCGCAATCACCTTTCATCTTCATCTTCTACTACTCCCATCAGTGGAGTATCCTTCATGAAGGCTGCAACTCTTCAGTGCTTTCAGACAAGAATCCATCAGGTTCTAACTGCAACACAACTCAACTTGCCTCACCCAAGTGTCTTCGCTTACTCTCCCTAGTCTCTTGGACTTTCTCAATGCAACTTAGATGGATAAGCACCTGCAACCAACCAAAAATCTCAACCCATCATCAGCAACAACTTAGTCACAAACATCTTTCCCGGATCATCTTCAGGCTCTGATACCACTTTGATGCAGAGCATCCTAACAAACACCAACAACACCATACTTCTTCAAGGGATTTCAATCCCAAATCAAATCAGCAGAAGATCAAATATAAAACTCTAGGAATTATTTATCAAAATTCAATTTCATCTACCCACTTAACAACATCCATTATTTTCCTCAACCATTCATAGGGTAGCCATCAGTAATCAACAATCTTTATGTTTATCAGACACAAAAACTTCAAAGCAACAACATGATCATAATCACTGAACCATTCAACATTCTAATATTCATTCCTCTTTACTTCTCACTCTCCAAGGCAAGATATCAACAAGCATTCCTTCTTACTTTTTGTCAGACAACTAAATCATGGTAAACATCATTATTATGCTGAAACAAACCAGTTATTTACACCCAAACTCTATTCTATCAGACCTTGCACCTTCTGTATCATTGTTCAATTGTTCATAGAGTATTCCTACTCCACCCAACAAAATAACCAACCAGACTCATAGACCCTTAGCCATAATATCAGTAAACAAGCATTTAATATCATTCTTTTCATTGTTTTAAGCAAACATCTATGTTTTGGATTAGACAATGCCTTATTCCTCTAATAGGTCTGTCAAACATTAAAATGGGTAATTACATTCCTATCACCAAATCAATGCATATTTAGGGGCACCTTCCAGCACATCACAACACGTCAAAGTTCTCAGACTTTTCCCATAAAGAAAATCATCATATTTCAGACTGTGCACTATCAAAGGCTACAAAAGAGGCCTGGTTTACAAAGGAGACCCCTTACAATCACTCCCAAAATACTCAAAACCACAAAAAATTCATATCACAAAACTCCTAATTTCACCATTCTCACAGACTTTAAACCATAAAAATAAGCTGATCCGCAAAACCCTTGTTTGTAGGGTGAATAAACACAAATTAAGGATGGTTTCTTGAATAAAACATTTGCAAACCCTTATTTCACTGGCCACCACTTGAAACATGCTTCAATATGTCTGCCAAAACCTTTGGAAACATCTCCAAGCCCTTACTCATTCAAATCCTTCAATACCCTACTTGAAACCTCCATTCTTGAAGAGGAAAAACTTAGATTTTAGCCTGGAGCGGCAACTCCACCATGTTATTCATTCGTTCCCCTATAAATATAATCATAAAAACATATCTAATATCCTATCCCTAACCTACTCCACCAATCTACTTTACCTACATTGGTGGAGTAGTGATGAAAACCTTGTTAGACTCTCAAAACTCAAGATTCAAAAATTTCAGACCCTCTTTCACTAAAACTGATGTAACTTTCTTAATACTTAATGAAAACAAGTCAAATCACCACCAAAATAAATTAGACTCTTCCATATTTCCAACCATGTCAATTGGGAGTCTGTACAATTAAGTACCAGGTCGTACCAAGCACAGGAACAGTGAAAAATGCTTGAAAAAAATAGAAATAAACTAAAACAGGGAACTTTTATTATTTCTAACTCTTCAAGAATACAATGGAATCCTTTTGCTCGACCTTTACATAATTTTTATAACTTTTCCCTCCTTGCAACTGACTTACCAACTTCCTCCATCGGTTCAACTACCTCTTTAACTCTTAATCTTCCTATTTTGATCAATTTAGTAACTTGACAACATTCCATTATTGCAAGTTTTACATTGTTTTTCCACTTTGACCCCCCTAGAACTTACCCATGACCTTAAATACATTCAAATAAGACTTTTTACATCATTTTTTTCCATTATGTTTGTGATTGACTCATGACCTCATGACCTTTACAATGCAATTTTGAACATTTAACATTTAACAAATTTGAAAAGAATTTGATGCCCAAGGTGCTCCTGCACCATACAACCAATCCAACAAATTTTCCAAGTCTCTTGAAACATACATTGTAATCATCCCCATTTGTACCTGCAAACAAAATCAATTTTTCCTTTGTCCCTTTTTCTTCTTCATCAACATTCACCTTTTGCCTTGTCTTTTGTCTTCTTTATCTTCACTTTGCCTTTGTTTGTTCTTTTATTTCATCTTTCTTCATCTCTATCTTCATCTCTGCCTCTTCTTTTCTTTTCTCAGTCTTCATTATCAGGTTCTCAAACCATTTGTTCTTTCAAAAGGACACAGGACTGTCCTTTTCATCTTTTCACCAACTCTTTGCTTAACCAAGGACACAAAACTGTCCTTGCACACTTGCAACTTTCCTCCAAGGACACAGGGCTGTCCTTGCATAATCTTCTCAATCACCTTTCATCTTCATCTTCTACTACTCCCATTAGTGGAGTATTCTTCATTAAGGCTGCAACTCTTCGCTGTTTTCCTCTGCATGTGAACTAATGCTCCTAACCGCAACACAACTCAACTTGCTACACCTAGGTGTCTCCACTTTACTCTCCCTAGTTTCTGGACTTTCAATGCAAAGCTAGATGGATAAGCACTCCAACCAACCAACAATCTCAAACCTATCATCAGCAACAACTTAATCAGAAAAAACTTTCCCAGAGAATCTTCAAGCTCTGATACCACTTTGATGCAGAGCATCCTAACAAACACCAACAACACCATACTTCTTTAAGGGATTTCAATCCCAAATCGAATCAACAGAAGATCAATATGAAACTCTAAGAATTATTTATCAAAATTCAATTTCATCTACTCACTTAACAACATCCTTTATTTTCCTCAACCATTCATAGGGTAGCCATCAGTAATCAACAATCTTTATGTTTATCAGACACAAAAACTTCAAAGCAGCAACTTGATCATAATCACTGAACCATTCAACATTCTAGTATTCATTCCTCTTTATCTCTCACTCTCGAAGGCAAGATATCAACAAGCATTCCTTCTTACTTTCTGTCAGACAACTAAATCATGGTAAACATCATTATTATGTTGAAACAAACCAGGAATTTACACCCAAACTCTACTCTATCAGACCTTGCACCTTCTGTATTTCTGTTCAGTTGTTCATAGAGTATTCCTGCTCCACCCAACAAAATAACCAACCAGACTCATAGACCCTTAGCCAAAATATCAGTAAACAAGCATTTAATATCATTCTTTTCATTGTTTTAAGCAACATCTCTGTTTTGGATCAGACAATGCCTTTATTCCTCTAATAGGTCTGTCAAAAATTAAAATGGGTGATTACATTCCTATCACCAACTCAATGCATATTTAGGGACACCTTCCATCACATCTCAACATGTCAAAGTTCTCATACTTTTTCCATAAAGAAAATCATCAAATTTTAGACTGTGCACTGTCAAAAGGCTACAAGAAGAGGCCTGATTTACAAAGGAGACCCCTTCCAATCACTCCCAAAATACTCAAAACCAAAAAATAGTCATTAGACACATCACAAAACTCGTGTTTTCACCATTTTTAAGGACCATAAACCATAGAAACATGCTGATCCACAAAACCCTTGTTTAAGGGTGAAAAGACCAAAAACAAGTGAGGGTTTCATCAAAGAAACACTTAAAAGCCTCTTCCACTACAGCCAACACTTATATCACCTTGAAATACACTTTTACATAGCTTCTACATCGTTTCCAAGCCCTTGCATGCTCTATTTCTTCACGAATCTTGACTGTAGCAGCAAACTGTGTGAGGAAATCTTCCATTTTTTCCTGTGTAGCAGCAATTCCTTCAAGGTATTCTTGTTGTTCCCTGCACTCACAACCATAAAATCATAACAAAAATCCTATCCCTAACCTACTCCACCAATCTACTTGACCTACATTGGTGGAGTAGTGATGAAAACCTTGTTAGACTCTCAAAACTCAAGATTCAGAAATTGCAGACCCTCTTTCACTAAAACTGATGTAACTTTCTTAATACTCAACGAAAACAAGTCAAATCACCACCAAAATAAAGTAGACTCTTCCTTCTTTCTAACAATGTCAATTGGGAGTCCGTAAAATTAAGTACCAATCCGTACCAAGCACGGGAACAGTCAAAAACGCTGGAAAAAACCATAAAAATACTAAAACAGGGAACTTTTATTGCTCTAACTCTTCAAGAATACAATGGAATCCTTTTGCTCGACATTTGCATGATATTTATAAATTTTCCCTCCTTGCAACTGACTTACCAACTTCCTCCATTGGTTTAACTACCTCTTTAACTCTTAATCTTCATATTTTGATCAATTTAGTAACTTGACAACATTGCATTATTGCAAGTTTTACATTGTTTTTCAACTTTGATCCCCTAGAACTTACCCATGACCTTAAATACATTCAAATAAGACTTTTTACATCATTTTTTCCATTACATTTGTGATTGACTCATGACCTCATGACCTTTACAATGCAATTTTGAACGTTTAACATTTTATAAATTTGAAAAGCATTTGATGCCCAAGGTGCTCCTGCACCAGAATAATAATTATTTATTAAATTCAAAGTAAAACATATAATTTATATTGGTGGAGAGCTTAGAATCTCCCTTAAAAACCCTTTTCATTTCATCAATTTTGGGTGAAAAAAAGTTGTCAGCCACATACCCTACACAAACCCATCATATTGCCACTTTTTGGCCCATCATGATCTTGCACATACTGATGAAAAAAATATTAAGGGATTTCCTACATAAGTTTGTCTTGGTTTTCCTAGATGATATCTTGATTTACTCAAGAAATGAGGAGGAACATTGTAGGAATTTAGAGATGGTACTACAATGACTTAGAGAACATAAGTTTTATGGAAAACTCTCTAAGTGTACCTTCTTTTAGAAGATAGTGCATTATCTTGGACATGTGATCTCAACAAATGGAATCTTAGTTGATCCAACTAAGATCAAGGTAGTTCTAGAATGGCCAATGCCCAAAATTGTATCTAAGGTAAGGAGTTTTATGGGTTTGGCAGGATACTATAGAAAATTTGTTGTAAACTTCTCCAAGATAGCCTTTCCAATTACTTCTTTACAGAAAAAAGGGAAGAATTTTGAGTGGACAGAGAAGTGCCAAGCATCCTTTGACCTACTCAAAGAGAAATTGACTAATGCACCAATTTTGAAAGTACCAGATCCTTAAGGTAACTTTACTGTTATCACGGATGCATCATGAGAGGGCTTATGAGGTGATGCAAGAAGGGAAATTAATTGATTATGAATCAAGGAAGTTGAAACCTAATGAGAAAAATTATGCATCACTTGATTTGGAGTTAGATGTCTTGGTTCACACATTGCAAATGTGGAGGCATTACTTGTTAGGGAAACCCTTTGAGATGAAAACTCATCATCATGGGTTGAAATATCTATTCACTCAATATAATCTAAATGCAATAAAGAGAATATGGTTGGAGTTAATATATGATTATGAATTTAATATCAGTTATATTAAAGGGAAAGAAAATTGGGTTACTGATGCCTTGAGTTGAGGACATCATATTGCTTCAATAGTGACAATTCAAAAAGACTTTAAAGGTCAAGTATTGCAAAAATGCAAAGATTATGAGTACTATATGCAAGTTAAGCAAGAACTCACTGGAAATCCACATGATGCAAGGTATGAAGGTTTTTATTTTGAACCTAATGGTATACTTAGGTTTAAGGGGAGAATGTATGTACTTGAATTAGAAGAGTTAAGAAATATGGTATGGAAAGAAGCTCATGAAGCACCATACTCTAGACACCCTGGTGTGACTAAAATGTTGGTAGATGTAAAGCCATTATTTTTTTGGAAGGGGATGAAAGGAGATGCTGCTAGATTTTTGGTTAGGTGTCTTGAATTTCAAAGGGTGAAAGCAAAGCATCATCATCCTGCATGCTTGTTATACCCACATGATAGTCTAGAGAGAAAGTGGCAAATCATAAGTATGGAATTTGTGCAACCTGATTGTCTATGTCAAGGAATAAGCACAATGCCATTCTTGTGGTTGTGGATAAGCTTACTAAGGTAACACATTTTATACCAAGGAATCTAATTGATGGAGCTTCTGTCATAGCAAGGAAATTTGTACAAGAAGTGATTAGGCTACATGGAATTCCTGAGAAGATTATCTTGGATAGGGATGCACGAGTCACTTCAAGGTTTTGGAAAACCTTAATTTTTGCACTTGGGACTCAACTAAATATTATCTCAACCTATTATATAGAAATAGATGAAAAAATAGAAAAAGGTAAATAAAGTACTGGAAGACCTACTTAGAATGCATTGCATGGATCAAAAGTACAAGTGGGAAGACTAATTTCCTTTAGTGGAATTTTCTTACAAAAATTCTTATCATTTCGCAATAAAGATGGCTCCTTTCGAAGTATTATATGGTCAAAAGTGTCGAACTCCTATAAGTTGGGATAAAATTGAGGACCGAGTGAGTCTTGGGTCACAAATATTGGATAAAATGGAAGATCAAGTGAGGATTGTTAAGCAAAGGTTGGTTGAAGCTGACAATAGACAAAACAACTATGTTAATGCTAAGAGAGTTCCCCCAAAATTTTCAAGTAGGTGAAAAGGTGTTTTTGAGAGTAAAACCTCATAAGACTTCCATCAAATTTGCGAAGTCTTCCAAGTTAGCTCCACGATATGTAGGACCTTTTGATATTCTTGAGAAAGTGAATCCAGTAGCTTACTGAATTGTGTTGCCACCAGCTCTTGCTAGGATGCATAATGTCTTTCATGTGTCATACCTAAAAAAGTATATACTAGGTGATAATCATATGATTTATTGGAATGCTTTATAGGTACAGGACCCTGAATTGGTAAGACTCAAGCTCGTCAAGGTGCTCAAAATGCGTAAGCTTCACTTATGTAACAGGGAATTTCTACAGTGCAAAGTCCAGTGGGACCAGTATGTGGAAGAATTTTCCACTTGGGAAAACTATGTTGAGATACAACAAAAGTTTCCACATGTTTTTGAATGTACATGAAAACAATATGTTGTTTTTTAATTATTTTATATTGCTACATAAAAATGATTAGGGATGATGATTCACAAGGGGGGATTATGTTACACCCCATTATGTATTTACCTATTTACGATTACTGTGGTAGGGTAAATTGTTGCATGAGTGAATGTAATTAGAATTCCATTTGAGAATAAATTATGCTTGCACTTTGTTATCAATGAATTATGGATGAATCTTATTTTGAATTTAATGCTATGTGATGGAATGCATAAATGTGAAATGGATGGTTATTGAATTGGATATTCTAACAATGGAGAAATATTATGTGAAAGCATATTTTTTTGAATAGCTGACTCCCATGGGAATGTGTTAGTTGGATTTAGGTATATGTTCATTCCTGTAGGTGTGAGCGGAAGTATCACTCAGGAGAAGAAGTTGGCTACGTAAGCAGTAATGTAACCTAACTTCAAGCTTATACACACACTAATAGTAGAATGGTTGAGTTAATCTATTGTGTTGGGAATTGGTAAGTCATCCTTAGTATGATGTGTTTGCATTAGTAAGGGTCATGATTGTAACTATTTAATGCATGCCTAGATGATGTTTATGTGTTTAGAGCTTATGAGTTCTTCCTCATATTGCTATTCTTTAATTGACAAGGGGAACACACATGGAATTTAAGTATATGTATGTATATACATGTCAAATGATAGACCATACGCATGGAGGAACATGCACATGAGAGTACATAGGTAGATGTACCTATGCACACTTATGAATAGGTTTCTTATGAGCATGAAGCTATCAAATTGACAAAATCACATGTATGTATATATGTATAAATACATTGCACATATACCTCCTATCAATAAGATAGTAATTGTGTGTGTACTTGATTGTGCAATTGAATGTGTATGTATATATATATATAAGATATATACATATATCCATATGTGTACATTTTTCGATACATACATATATTTGAAAAATGGAAATGTCCATACAGATGTATCAACATATGTATATGTACATATACATGTACATAGAGGAATATATAAATATACATATAGTCGATATTATCATCATATGAATGTTAATTTGATCTTATTCATTTGAATATCAAGTGTATATGTGTTTGATCGTCATGGAATATATACATACACACACAAACACACACACACATATATGTGTGTGTGTGATAGCATTTAAGCTATTCGTGACATATATATATGTATGTATATATGATAATTAAATAGAGGTTGATTTGTATATCTGCTATGCAAAGTATTATGGGTCAATTTATACATTATGTTATGCAAAACATTAAAGGCCGAACCACATGCAAGTAATGTGCAATAATTAAGGCCGATATGGGAAATTAACTATATTTAATACTATTGAAATGCATCTCTATCTTTTATAGCATCGAATTACTCCCAACTTAGAATACTTATATCCAAGATGTAAAGTGATGAAATATTAGAGTCTACTCCATAAAGTATTTTGAATGCATGATAATAGGAGAAAAAAACAACAAGTCACGTGCTAAGTCAAAGCATATTTTAAATGTTATTCTTGTGGAGTGAATAATCTTTCCTCTATTGCTCAATGAAACTATGACCAAGTTGACATTGTATTAGTGTTTCCTGTAAACAGAAGACTGTTTCAAAGAGAGAAATTGTGCCAAAAAGCTAGAAATAGTGGCTGCAACATGGTGCCAAATTATGAAAGCTCTATTTTCTATAGAATTCTATTCTGGTTACAAGTTGAGTGTCATCAATTGGGAATGTGCACATTTGAATCAGTCTTTAGCTATTGTCAATGAAAAAGGTTGATCTATAGTATATTACGTTGAGTTTACACTCAGATTTTTTCCACCTTTTAGATGAATGAAGTGAGTCAACCTGCACGAAGAAAGGTGTCAACTGGAATGCCTTTTATATAGGTTGCAATGTCTCAATTTCTTGTATAAATAGAGAGGCTACTTCTCTCATTTGGATGCATTATTTATCTACAATTCTATTCGTCTACTAATATTATGAGAGCTACAATTTGTGAGCTTAGGTAGAGTTATTTTGTGAGAGTGTAGTGTTATTTTTTGAGAGTATAGCGCTATCTTGAAGATTTTCTTTGAGTTGGTAAAGTAAGCTAAGAAGATGTTGTTGGAAGGTTGTGCACCAAGTCAATCAATTGGTTAATTGTA
>VDFB02053858.1:8842-31689 GCA_007258455.2 Sequoia sempervirens | reverse complement strand
AAAGATTACAATATACTTGTAGAGCAACCTTCTCACAGGAGTATCACCACAAAAGATCAAGAGACAACATGACTGCTATCAAACTCTTAGAATACACCACCATCTACATACATCCACCCGCTTATAACAATATTTTTGGAACTTTCTAGAATTAAGGTTTTACAAGGTCATTTTTCATTTGATGTGTTAACAAAAAAACCTTGACGTGTCAACGGAAAAAAAAAAAACTTGACATGTCAATGAGAAAAAACCTTGATGTGTCAATGAGAAAAAACCTTGATGTGTCAACCACATACCAACATACATCCTATCAAAAATAAATCATATATAATTGCAAGGTTCAGACACATTTTCCCAACAAAAACCACATCAATCTCACTAATTATTACCACATAAAAATCATCATGAACCTTGTGATTACCCAAATTGAAATCAAGTTGTATTATTTGTGTGTATGAAAGAGTAAATCCTTCAAAATTAATCACCTTCAATTTTAACCTAATCACTAACCCCTTATAAATGAAATTATGAGTAGCCCCACCATCAATAAAAAATATTACCTTAAATTTCTATGAAGTATCCCTCACACTTGGAAGGGTGACATCTAGGTGCTCCTGAATATTTGGCGAGTGTATCTCCAAAAGGATTATCTACTTCCTAATCCTTATGCAAAAAGCCATCCAAAATACCCTCAAGTTTAGACTCTTCCTCTTCTAAACTATCCTCTATTTCCACCTATATTTATCAAACTTGTCCTTTGCTCAAGAATCTATGACTTGGCTCTTGTGGATCTCTACAAATAATGAAACAAAATTCCTTTGAAAATACTTATTGAACTCTTCCACTTTGTTGGATTTAGGAGGTAATACCTTTGGTTGCAAAATATCCTTATGAAAATTTTGCTTATGTGACCCTAATGGTACATTCTTGGTATAGTTCTTTTTTAGATGTGGTGTCTTCCAATTTTAAATCTCTTTAAATAGAATCTTTATAGAGATGATGGTTCAAAATCTCAAACCAATCCCCTAAGTGATTCTAAAAGCCCTTCAATAAATAAAAACTTAAGTATTTTCTTGGTAATATATAACACCATGATTGAGATCCTTTGAAATTTTGCTACATGTATTCTTCTACTATACCTTGTTTCTTTAATCATGTCAACTCCTTTTAAAATGTATCTCTAGGTCTTTTCTATCAAAGTGTTCTAGATATAAGCCTTTGTGTGAATTCAATGCATGTTTCAATTTGTTGATGACATTGCATGACTAGCACATGATGGCACCATCCATGTGATATTCCTTCTAAGTGAAGAATGAAAAATTTAATGACTTCTACCATGGGGCTAAGAAAAAGATAGTTATCTAGTTTTTAGACACATTCTTGTGCAGTGTGTTGCAAGAATGATGGTGTTGTCATTGATGTCAATAGGAAGTCTATTGATTGGTGTTTTCATTGATGTCAACTATGGGATGAAGATGTTGAGGATATTGAGAAAATTATGGAAAAGAGGAAAACATGTTGTGCATGTGTAGTTGAGACATTAAGGAAGTGTTGTGAGTACATGGAGCTATTATTTTGTTGGAAAGTTTGAAGATGAGTTGGAATGAAGTAATGAGTTGAGTTGGTTTCTCTGGTACTTGGTTTCCAAGTGCTTTTGAGAAAAATTAATAAATAGAGTATACTGTATTGTGCAAATGTTCATAATATGCTCTGATATTATGCTATGCATTCTTTCTATGTTGATGTTGTGTCTGTGCAGATCTTACAAGTTATTCAAGGCTTAAAAAGGTTGCTATATTCATAATTTGGGTTTTTGGATTGTTGTACAGTGCGAGATACTCTCACCAGTGTGTGATCCAATTGTTCAGTGATTTTTTTGTGGTCTAGGAGAAATGTATGTGCTCCACATTTCTCCAATTTTTGGATTTAGGTTGTGTAGATTTGGGAAGTTTCTTATAATGCTTTTATCTTTTTGTATTCAAGTTTTTACTTGATTTTGTGTAGTATAGTGAGAGCTTCATTTATTAGTATGTAAATAAGGGTTATCATTTGTCCTAAGTTAAAGTATTTGTTGATGCGATATTTGATGAAGTGTTTAATGAATCTTAAGTAGTTCATGGATTATTATGGATTGAGTTCAAGTGAATTATGTTGTCTAGAACCTTTGACTTGATTTAACGAAGTGTGTTCTTAATTTCTATGGTGTTTTGCACAATTGTTGGCCGACCTTGTGTTTAACACTACATGTGAGGCTTTTGGAAGCTTGTTGAAGTATTTTGGGATATATTTGGAACCTAATTAAGGATTTTTTTAGGTCACCTTTCATTCCTATCCACCATGGGAATGTTTAGGTGTTGACCTATTTCGAATTTGAATGTATAATGGCTAATGGTCAACATTGGAGAAAGTTTTTGAGATAAAGCTTTATATATATATGTATGGTTTAGATGGAACAAGGTGTACAAAAGAATGGGAAGCAAGATATATGTGAATATTGATGCAAGTGATGTGTATGTGATGCAAATTTGAGCATAGTAGTGTTAAATTCATGTTAGGGTTCTTGAAGGTAGTGAGCTGAAGGCATCTAATATCTTTCATGTGAGATTTTGAAAGTGTTTGAGAAATTGTGGTGGACTCCTTGTTTCATTGAGAAGTTTTTTCTCTATGTAATATTCTTCTTCTATCTTCTTGTATTCTTTATGTGGTAGTGAGCCCTACTTGTGATCCTTTTTGGACAGTGTGTCCTACTCTGGTAGTGATCCCCTTTGTAACAATTTTGCTATTATATATATTTTGAGCTAATCCTCATCATGGTTTTTCCCTCATTGGGTTTTCCACATAAATCTAGTGTTCTCATGTGTATAGTGTTTTGATTTCATTTTTTGTTATCTACATTTCATGTTTAATCAATCTAATAGAATAAGGACTTAATGAATGCTTGTGGATCTGATTACTATTGATGGTTTTAAAGGTTTAATTTGATACAACTGATTCACCCCCTCTCAGTTGTCGTGTTCATTTCAATAATTGGTATCAGAGTAAGGTTCCTTGGAGAAGAGCTTAACCGTTTGAGGTAGATCCAGGATGGAAAATAAGATTCCTTTGGAATATCCTAGATTCGATGGCTCAGATTATGCATTCTGGAAGAAAAAATGGAAGGATATTTGTCTTCTCAAGGATATGAGATTGAGAAGGCTTATTGGAATACATATACTCCACCTCAAAATGGTCCAAGTACAAGTGCAAAAATCAAGGCGCGTGAGATCAATGCTAAGGCAAGATTTACTATTGTGAATAGTTTGTCAAATAGTGAATTAGTTAAAGTTATGGGTTTGAAGACTGTTAAAGAAGTTTGGGATAAGTTACAAAGGATTTATGAGGGAGATTTGAAGGTCAAGCAAGAAAATTTATAGAACTTGAAGGAACACTTTGAAATGATGCGTATGTCTGAAGATGAAATAATTAAAGGCTACATTTAGAGAGTTGATGAATTGGTTAGTAATATGAGAGGTCTTGGTGCAATAATTAAAGAATCTAAAGTGGTGAAGAAATTTATCAAATCTCTTTTGGAATGTTACAATGAAAAGGCATTTTCTATTGAGGAAACAATTGATTTTGATAATTATTCTAGAGATTAGTTGATTGGTACTTTGACTGCATTTGAAATGAGAAAAAGGAAGAAAGGTACAAAAGTAGAGACTTCTCTCAAGGCTGGTAAATCAAAGAAGGTTCAAGATTCAGGTGATGAATATCTTGATGATTTGGAAGCTAACTTTGTGAGAAGGATGAAAAAGAGCACCGGTAAGTACAAAGGTAAATTACCTTTCAAATGTTTTAGTTGTGGTGAGATAGGTCATTATGCTTCTAGATGTCCAAAGAGAGCTCTAAACAATAAGAAGGAAATTAAAGGAAAGATGATTAGGAAATCTTACTATGTAAGAGAAGATGTTGGTATTTTTTATGATGAATTTGATTATAGAGATTTTGATGATAATGAATGTCTATTTTTGGCTATAAAAGAAGAATTTGGTTTTGCTAACCCTGAAAGTTGTGTGAAGGAAAGTGTTTCGGAGATGAAGGATAAGGTTGAAGGCACTTTGGTATCTACTTTTCATGTCAAAGAGGATAATAATCATTGGGTTTTTTATAGTGGTTTCTCTAATCATATGATTAGAGATAAAAGTAAGTTTGTTAAACTTGAAAAGTATGATGGAGGATTAGTTAAGGATGAAGCATGCAAGATTCGGAAAGGGTTTGAAACTATAATTGTTGCAAGTAAGAGAATAGATGGAAACATCTATCAACTTAAGTTTTTTGATGGTCATTTCTTTATGTCATAGATTAATGATAGTTGGTTATGGCATTAGAGGATGTGTCACATGAATTTTGATAATTTTGCAAGAATTAGTTTAGTTCATGCTATGAGAGATTTACCTAGAATAACAAAACCTATCAATGTTGTTTGTGAGAGTTGTCAATTTGGAAAATAAACGAGTAGCTTTAAGGGAAAGGAACAATCTACCATCGAACTAATGGAATTAGTGCATATAGATCTTTGTGGTCCTACAAGGGTGAGAAGTCTACAAGGTGATAGATACTTTATACTTTTGATTGATGATTATTCTAAAATGACATGGGTTACTTTTCTTAGAGATAAATCTGATGCATTAGATAATTCAAGGAATTTAAAGCTATGGTTGAAAATGAAATAGATTTGAAAATAAAATGCTTAAGGTCTAATAGCTCGGTGGTGAATTCACCTCCAATTATTTTAAAATGTTTTGTGAAGTTCATGGAATAAAGAGGCATTTTTTTGCCCCTAGAACTCCTCAACATAATGGAGTTGTTGAAAGGAAAAACATAACTATTCAAGATGTTGCAAGGAATATGATGAAAGAGGAAAATCTACCACAAGTCTACTAGAGAGAAACTATTCGTACCAATGTTTACATACTTAACAGAGTTCAAGCTAAAGCTAACAACACAAAGACTCCTTATGAGCTATGGTATCCTACTGTGAAGTACTTTAGAGTGTTTGGAACCAAATTTTACATCAAAAGAGAAGAAGAAAAATTAGTAAAATTTGATGCAAGGTCTGATTAATGTATCTTCCTTGGATATTCTACTAGAAGAAAAGCTTATAGATGTTACAACAAAAGTTTGAGAAAGATAATCAAAAGTGCAAATGTTAAAGTTGATGAAAATTTGAAGAATTCTATTGCAATAGATGGATATGTGTCAGATGAACCTAATTACAAAGAAGTAGAAGAAATAATTGATGAACAAGAAGTGTAAAATGGAGAGAAAGAAGCTCTGAAGAAGACTCTTAAAACCACTAAGTATGTGGAAAAGAACCATTCCAAAGATCATATCATTGGAGATACGAGGAAAGGTGTATTTCCAAGAAGTAAAGTTGTTGAAGTTGAGCTAAATTTCTATTTAATTTCTAAAGTTAAACCTAAATCAATGAGTGAAGCATGTCAGTATGAGCATTGGATGAAGGAAATGGAAGAACTTATGTAGATAGAGAAAAATCAGACTTGGGTTTGTCCCCAGATCGAAAAACAAGAACATAATTGGAACTAAATGGGTATTCAGGAACAAACTAGATGAGAATGAAGTAGTAAGAAACAAGGCAAGACTTGTGTGTAAGGGTTACTCACAAGTAGAAGGTAAATATTTTGAGGATACTTTTGCTCCTATGGCTAGGATAAAAGCTATCAAAATTTTCTTGGCATTTGGAACACATAAAGATTTTAGGGTCCATCAGATGGATGTGAAGTCTTCTTTTTTGAATGGAGAATTGGAAGAAGAGGTTTGGGTGATCCCACAATAGTGGTTTACACTTTTAGGGAAATCCTATTTTTTGCTAAAATCACATCTTTTTAGAAAATATAATGATTTAAGCATTGAAAGGTTCCATTTAAAGGATTCTAATTGAAGAGGGTTTGATCAAACCCCCTTGGATAGAACCCCGCTAGTTTTAAACCATACCTATAATGGAGTCTCCTCTACACCTACCAAAAAGCTGATAAAAAATCACTTTTGATTTACCTTTTGGGGGATCAAATGAATTCATTTAAAATTTATATTTTGTAAGAATGTAGTCCTTATTATAAGCTTCCCAAAAAGTATAACTTTAAACATATTTAATTTTATTATTATATTTATTTTTTATTTCTTGTGAATGTATGTTTTTCACGAAAAAATCAAGCTTTATGTTTTGCACATGAAAAAATAGTATATTATCATTAAAAAAAATCTGAAAAATATGTCCTTGCTAGGAATTGATGTCCTTGATCTAGCAAAAATAATTTGAATTTTGATACATACAAAAAGTTACGTTGTATATGGTTCACCTTTGTCTAATTGTAATTGGTTTGACTTCAAAACTTAATTAAAAAAAATCAATAAAATAGTATGAAACCAAATGAACGTGCTAGATATCATAGTTACAAATCTAAATTCAAAAAAATTATAATTTTATCCTTTATAGAAAAAATTTATGTTGTTTATGGTGAACATCACTCTTTAAAAATGAAGTTTACTATTAAAAATTATTTTCCGAAGGAGATGGAAAAAAAATGCAATCCGATCCAAAAAAATTAAAAGATATATATTTATATTTACAGAAAAAAAAATGTGACAAATCACTAGTTTGTATCATCTTCAAATTCCTAATGGTTTAGCAACTATAGGTGCCCGAAAGTGGATTTCGTTAAAAAAATTTAGTTCAATGTCAAGTTTGGCTAAAAAGTGTAAACCACTATTGTGGGATCACCCATTTACATGGACAACTAGAAGGTTTTCAGTTATCATATCAATCAGACATGGTATGCAAGTTGAAGAAGGCTCTATATGGTTTGAAGCAAGATCCCAGAGCTTGGTATGCAAGATTGGACAGGTACTTGATACATCAAGGATTCAACAAGGGCTCCATAGATAGTAATTTGTACTTCAAAATTGAGGAAGACAAAATCCTAAAATTTGTATATGTGGATGATATTATCTTTGGTGGAAATGAGGCTGTGTAAGAAATTTGCTAAAGAAATGCAAAAAGAATTTGAGATGTCAATGTTTAGGGAGATGAATTTCTTTCTTGGGCTATAGATCAATCAAAATGATAAAGGGATTTTCATTTCATAGTCTAATTATGTCAAAGAGATGTTGAAGAAGTTTGGAATGGATGACTCCAAACTAATATGTACTCCTATGGTGTCTAGTTGTAAATTGAGAAAAGATGATGATTTGCCTAAGGTTGATCAAAGAAAGTATAGATCTATGATTGGTGGACTACTGTAATTAACTGTTATTAGACCAGATATCATGCATATAGTTTTTCTTGTTGCTAGATTTCAAGAAGATCCTAAAAAAACACATGTTGCAGTAGTAAAGAGAATATTTAGATATTTAAGAGGCACACCAAATTATGATTTGTGGTATCCTAAGGATATTGATTTCACATTAAATGCTTATACAAATGCAAATTGGGAAAATGTTGTTGATGACAAGAAAAGTACAAGTAGTGGTGCATTATTTCTTGGATGTAGATTGGTGTCATGGCTAAGTAAGAAATAGGATTCGGTTTCTTTATCCACTATAGAGGTTGAGTATATTGCAGCAACATCATGTTGTACATAGGTATTATGGATGAAACAAACATTGAAGGATATTAGAGTTGTATATGAAGAACCTATATCTATCTTCTATGATAATACAAGTGCAATAAACATTTCAAAGAATCCAGTGTTGTATTCAAGGACAAAGCATATATCTATCAGCTATCACTTTTTGAGAGAGAATGTTATGGAGAATGAAGTGAAGATTGAGTATATTCCTACAAAGGATCAAATTGTTGATATATTTACTAAGGCTCTTTCTAAGGATACTTTTGAGTATCTTCAGGAGAAGTTGGGGGTCATTTCCCCTCCTTCCTTGAACTAGATGCATATAGAGGTGCATCAGTCTAGTGGATCTATGGATCTATCTCTTTTCTAGATTGATGTTGGTGGCTAACTCACAGAGGGAGTAGGTAGTGTCATGTATTGTCATTGTGTTTCTGATTTAGTTGGGTGTACTCCTAAGGGGGGGTATTCAGAGTAGGTAAATTTTGAATCAATGTCAAAGAGGGAGAACAATACAAGACATTTTATCCTTTTCCATTGATGTTAAAGGGGAGAAGAGAATCATGTGAAAAAAGAGAACTTATCTACTCAAAGAGAGAGAGAGAGAGAGAATCATGCAAGGTATTAGGAGAGTGTGTTCAAAGCTGTTGTGTGGTCTTTGGTGGCTCTTCACATTTTGTGTTTCCATCAATGATAAAGGGGGATATTTTTGCAAGAATGATGGTGTTGTCATTGATTTCAACAGGAATTCTACTGAGTGTTGTCATTCATGTCAACTATGGGATGAAGATGTTGAGAATATTGAGAAAATCATAGAAAAGAGGAAATCAAGTTGTGCATGTGCAACTAAGACCTTGAGGAAGTGTTGTGAGCACATGGAGCTATTATTTTGTTGTAGAGTCTAAAGATGAGTTGGAATGAAGTAATGAGTTGAGTTCATGTCTTAGGTACTTGGTTTCCAAGTGCTTTTGAGAAAACTTAATAAATAGAGTAAATTGTGTTTTGAAAATATTCATAATGTGCTCTAGTATTGTGCTTTGTGTTCTTTCTATGTTGATGTTATGCTTGTGCAGATCTTATAGGTCATTCAAGGTTGATAGAGATTGATATATTCAGAATTTGGGTTTCTAGATCGTTGTATAGTGGGAGATACTTTCACCAATGTTTGAACCAGTTGTTCAGTGATATTTTTTGTGGTCTATGAGAAATTTATTTGCTCAGTGTTTATTTGTTGTATGGATTCAGGCTATACATATTTAGGAAGTTTCTTATAATGCTTTTATCTTTTTGTATTCAAGTTTTTACTTGATTTTCATTTATCAATATGCAAATAAGGGATATCAGTTGTCCTAAGTTAAAGTATTTGTTGATGCGAGCTTGGATGAAGTGTTTGATGAATCTTAAGTAGTCCATGGATTGTTCTGGATTGAGTTCAAGTGAATTATGTTATGGAGAACCTTCAGGTTGATTTAAGGAAGTGTGTACTTAATGTCTATGGTGTTTTGCAGGGTGTTGGAAAAACTTGTGTTTAACACTACATGTGAGGCTTATGGAAGCATGTTGAAGTGTGTTGGGATCTATTTGGGTCCTAATTAAGGATTTTTGTAGGTCACCTTTCATTCCTATCCACTGCGGGAATTTTTAGGTGTCGAGCTATTTTGAATTTGAATTTATAATGACTAATGGCTAACATTGGAGAAATTTTTTGAGATAAAGGTTGATATATTAATGTATGGTGTTGATGCAAGAGGGTGTATGAAAGAATGAGAAGTAAGATAGATGTGAAGATTGATGTGAGTGATGTGTATGTGATGTGAATTTGAGCAAAGTAGTGTAAACCTCATGTTAGGGTTCTTGAAGGCAGTGAGTTGAAGGCATCCAATATCTTTCATGGGAGACTGCGAAAGTGTACAAGCAATTGTGGTGGACTCCTTGTTGCATTGGGAAGTTTTTTCTCTATGAAAAATTCTTCTTCTATCTTCTTGTATTCTTTTTGTGGTAGCGAGCCCTGGAAGTGAGCCTTTTTGGATAGTGTGTCCTATTCTGGAAGTGAACCCCTTTGTATTGGCTTTGCTATTACTTATATTGTGAGCTAATCCTCATCGTGGTTTTTCCTTGACTAGTTTTTCCATGTAAATCTAGTGTTCTCATGTGTGTAGTGTTGTGATTTCAATTTTTGTTATCTGCATTTCATGTTTAATCAATCTAACAGAATAAGGACTTAATGAATGCTTATGGATCTAATTATTGTTGAGGGTTTTGAAAGTTTAATTTGCTACAACTAATTCAGCCCCCCTCTCACTTGTCTTGTTTATTTCAACATAATGGCCTTCCCTAAACCATCAAATGTGGGGAGAGTCAAATTACTTAATCTTTGATGTAAACCTTTTTTGTGTTATCTTTTTTTTCCTCATGCGATATTTCTTTATCTTGCATTATAATGATGCATGAATAGAATCTACATTCTAAGATTTGGATCTAGTCTTGTGTATGTGTCTATACATGTTTGGTTCTTCTTTTCATGACGACTCATCTCTAGGTAAGAATATGGGCTATTTTATTTTAAGTGGGGATCTAAATGGAGTTGTATTGTTATTTTATGAATGATTGGATTTACTACTATCCCCTCCATTGGTTTTATTAGGCATAAGAGAATTTATTGTATTTTTTATATTTTGAAGTATTTGAAGAAGAAATGTGTTGATTGTTCTTGTTGTCAATATAAGCCTTCAATTCTTTCTCTTTTTCTACCTCACAATCAACCATTTAATTCTTACATCTAATTTTAATTTGGTTGCTAGCTACCTCTAATATTTTTTGTTCTCTTTGTAAAGGCTCGTTGATATCTTTGGATCAACTGCATAAGCTAATTTTTAGACCTACAGGCTGACATGATCAAAGTCTTGATACCAATTGTAATGTCCTATTCTAAAATTTCATTATTTTTTCTTTAAATAAATATCCCACACTCACAATAAGGCTTGTATAATTACTTATCAATATCATTTAATCCTTAAATTATTATGTGTGTGTGTGTGTGTGTGTGTGTGTGTGTGTGTGTGTGTGTGTTTCGTATTTTAAATTTAGTAATATAAGTTTGAAAAATACAAACTTATTTTTGAATAACTTTTGTAATCTTCTTGTAATTCACAACTAATTTATTTGTACAAATGTCTTGAAATATTGTTACTAAAGTTAGGGGTTTTCATCCACTAACTTGATGAACAAATTGATAATTTTTGTCCTTGAAATTTTGGTCTATGAGGGGTTTTGTCCTCAATATTTTTGAATCATTGATTCATATTCCATGAAGGAAAAATAAATAATTATATCTATTGAATTAATTCCTTCCTTCCCCTTGATTTATCTTATATTTTGTTAGAAGGTAACTTTTGGTGTTAAGGATAGATGCAACATTTATCAGAGGCTTGACTATCTTATTAATATGGTCCACCTTAGGTAGGGGCATTACAAATGTTTATCATGGACAAATATATTTAGTACTAAAATATATGCTAAGAACATGACCAATTAGTCCATGCATACACCATTAAATTCCATGAATTTTAGGTAAAATTTGGTACATTCAAGTTAGAGTGGCATAGAAGCCAGAACTATTTTTGTGGCTTGTGACCATTTATTTAGCTTAAATTAAGTTATCCAAGTGAAGAAAATATGAGAAGTTTGTCACTATGTGCATATCATATTAAAGGATAAATGAAACAAATCATTCACACCAAAGAAGACACTTCTTTGGATAAGAACAAATAGTCCAAGATAATTAAACTGTATGAAAAACATAAATATAATATCTACAATCCAATTCAAATTACCATACATAGAATAACCTATTCACAAACACATAAGTATAGGTTTCCCATTAGCTAGAGATGAAAATGGACCTAAAATTTTCCCATTTTTGCATAATATACGCTCTAGATGTAGAAGCAAAGCATGTACGTTCCATTCATAGATGTGGGCGAAAGGTCAATTATTGGATTTTTCAATGAATGGTGGTAGCATGAAAAGCATTATTTGTGAATTTATTATTTCATGCCTAAATTTTATAATTACAACATCTAATCTATAACCTTCTAGTTTAGGATGAATTTGTTCCTATAGCACCAAATACATACATACCACATATCAATGTTGCTTCTTATATGATATTCATCATTTTAATGAGAAGATGAGCTGTGAATTTATTCTAGTTGATTCTAGTGACATAATATTTGGCCATCCCCACCTACACCATTATCATGATGCTTACATAGTAGTGCCCAAAGCATTACCACATTAGTGAGTGATAAAAGATCAAATTCTTGAAGATATTCGATGAGTCAAAAATGTTGCACAACCTCCACAATCGATTGCACATGTATCCTTTAGCACGATCAAGCTAATTATTTTTTAAGATAAGTTGAATGATCCACACACTCCTATATAAGCCTAATATCAACCATGCCTACACAATATTATGGAACCCCATACATAACTTCTATCACCATGTGCCATGTGTAACACTAGGAACCATGTCATATGCCCACCTCCATATCCTTTATCTATCACCATTCACACAATGCTTCTAGAACCATATCTTATAAATCCAAATACATCATATAACTTATGCATAATACTTTGCATCATGTGCCATATATGAAACATAAAGAATGATGCAGAAAAAGTCCACACACAAATTCATTTGAGTTCTAAACATACACACACTAGCACGCACATAAAGGTATAGTCCAAATTCAACACAAGAATATCACACAACATATTAGGACATATGCATCAATCTAGTGCACCTTTTTTATTCATTCCATGACATGCCACTTGTTAGTAGGTGTGACCAAAACTATAATCATCAAGAGATGATACATCACACATGGAATCTCAACTGATGCAACTTCTATTATTAAAAAATTATCTTCATGAACATGAAATCTCCAAACATACATTTATAACATAAGTAGATAGGAATCTATAAGAAGCATAAGAAAAATAAGATTAAATACATATTCATGCATCTCAAGCTCAAGAGCATGTCATATACATAATGTTCAAGTTAATATTTTTTAAGTTCTCGCATTCTTCTCAAATAACTAAACATCTTGTCTCCATGTTGAATTTACACGCATACAAAACATCTTTAGTCAATTTATAGAGCATTATCTCTCGAACCGCCTAGGATCTAGATCACATTCCATTATTGAAATTGGTTCAACTAAGTTCCTTTTTTATTGAAGATTTGTAATTTCTAGGTTTTTTATTGTGTTTGATGAAAAAACTCGCAATAAAAAACTCAAACACAATCAAAAATCCAGAAATTACAAATCTTCAGCATTATGGATTGTGGAAATATCATAGCATTAATCCTTTTTTTATGTTACCATCATCACTTCTACCCTCACCATTTTCTTGCCATTCTTCTCCCATTGTCTAAAGATTTCTAGAGGAGGAAATTTTCTACCCTCGATTCTCAAGACAAGAAAGATTCTTCAAGGAGAAAATGGTCCTCAACTACCTCAAGGAATAATGCTCAAGTGATAAAATAAAAGGGTGAGAGCTCTAGAATTAGAAAGAGTAGATCACAGAGGTTTTTTGGACAGACTGGCAAGTTCTTGACCAAGGATGAAAGTGTGGCACACAGATGACACCGTAACACACTGTCATCCCATAGGCATGTTGGCATCTCATACAGACTAGAAACTAAGAATGTCACACAAAATAGAAAAGTGACTATTGACTTGATCCTAATTACTAGGAACTCTTGAAATGTAGGAAAATAACTGAGAGTAACATAACTAAAATAAGGTAAAGTAAACTAAGTGAAATATAGATTAAATGAAATGTAAATGATAAAACTAAGGAGGGAAAGAAAGTGCTCACAACAACCTAAGTAATGAAGCCTCCAAAAAATAAATGTCTTCAATACCTGCACACATAAGATTGAGAGAAAATGTTGGGGTTATTTAGGGGATTTCCTTAGTCAAACCCCTATTTCAGTATTTCCACCTCCATAGAAATCCCTGTAGATAGATAGAGAAAATAATAGATAGTGAAATAGATAAATAGATGAGATAGACAATGCATAGATAAGGGATGTGAGAAATCTAAAGATGTTCAAAGACACAAGAAAAGAGATAGATATCACTTGTGAGGCCTGAGGAAGCCAAAGAGAGAAAGAGATAGAGGGATAATTGTGAGATCCAAGAGAGCTTTAGAGAGTGTTGTGAGAACTTGAGACCATTGTAGCAAGCTATTGAGAGTTTTGCAAGCAAGAGAGAAAGAGAGGGAGAGAAGAGAATAATAAAGCAAGGAAGAAAAGACCAAGAGAGATCAAGAAGACAAGATGAATTGAAAAGGTGGATTTTAAAGAGAGAAGAGGAGGAAAAAGAAGGTTCTTGGGCTATCACAAGGCATCCCAAGTTGTTACCATCGACAAAGGTAGCTGACAAGTGGAAAAAGGCTCAAAAATAACCATTTGATCATTGAAATGTCACAGGACACTAGCGCACCATGCGTACATCCACACGACATGCTAGTGTCCAGATAAATCACACTACAAAATGGTGGGAAGGAGGAAAACACAAGGTTCAATGTAAAGCTTACGCACAAAGGTGGCTGCTAAAAGGGGGTCTTGAGCATATTGAGGGGAAAAAGGTTGATGCAAAGGATGAAATAAGCCTACAAAAATACTAAGGGAGTGGACACTAAAGTGGATGCAAAGGTATAGGTGAAACTATCATGGGGTGAAATTTTACGACACTACAAAATCCTCCTTGATTACTCCCAAAACCATATTTGTTGAGATCCTCATTCTTCTCCATTTCCTTCTATAAAAGTTATCCCATCAAATCCCCTATTTCGCTTTCACAAACATACCAATGATATATATCATATGCATAATCCTCTATATCATATGTGTACATGCCACCTATAATCCTAGAACATTTGATCTAGTTTGTATACATACCACATTGTAACCACCAATTTCATCATACTTAGGAAGCATACACTTGAATATTTTTCAAGGCTAAATATTGAGGCTAAAAATTCTATTATAGAAGTAACTAATTGGGGTAATCTCTCAAATAGATTAACCCCAATTTATTGCCTCTTTGATCTTTCTATTATAATTAAAGGCTATTGTGGATTTTTTTGAGATAAAATTTAAATGTATATATAGGCTTGGAAGAAATAGATAAGAAACTTATAAATATTTCAAAGTTGTTAGCATAAAGGCAAGAGCATCTAAAAGGTCACTAGCTCATCCCCTATCAAAATTTATGTTTCCTAGTATCATATTCTACCATTTCATTATAGAATAGATGTGTCTCGAGCTATCAAACATTTCTATAGGTCAATAGCACCCCTCACCATTCTTGTGTGTAAACACATTAGAATTTATTGAAATATTCAAAGAATTTTGTTCAAATATTCTAGAGTTCATTTGTAGCATCAAATATCATTCTAGACATGTTGTAACCATGTTCTTAGTTTTTAGTAACAATCAACTTCTATTTACATTCTCAACTTTTGATTTACTATATTTAGAATAGATTTGGACATTGTACTATTTTTCTAAATATTCTCTAAATTCTAATTTATTTTGTAGCATTAATATAGAAAATTAATTTACATGAAATATATTAGAAGGTTTTAAAAAAAATTGTCACTTAAATATCTTAAATTTTATTTGTGTACATAATCATGATCATTATCTTGTTATTTTTCTTAATTGGGGCAACATTGCAGGCACCAAATATTTTTCCTTGTTATATATGTACTTTCATAATCACTCTTATTATATGCTTATCACATGATGATATATTTTAACACTCTTACACATGTTTTATCATGTGATCAAAGCCTTTTCTCCTTACCTCCAATTCCTTGCATTCTTTATATACAACTAATTAGAAGGGGCATATATGTTGTTAATATTCCTCTTGTGATTTATGTTTTGTAGCATGATAGACTCATATTCCCATGTGGAAGGGATCTTTATTACCCTTTTGCACATTATAAGAATCTTCCAATTAGTTGGAATCTCATCATTGTTTTCCTTTTAGCTTAGATGGAATATATTACTGCTCTCCTTTTTATTTTTGTTATTTTTGAAGATAGTTTTCAAGAAATTTGTAGTTTGAATCATCATCATCCATATTTATATCCTTTGAATGTTTGAAAAATTACTTTACATGTTAACTACTTGTTTGATTTTGACATGCATTCTCATAATAGTTCACATAGATGTCATCCAATCTAATAATCATTGCAATGGAAGCACAAGAATCTTCATCCATATTCATATCATTTCAATGTTTGGATATTTAGTTTACATGTTGATTGTTTTACTTTGAAATGCATCTTCATAGTAGTTTACATGCACATCCAAGTGGAGGGGAAATGCAATGGTCAAAACCATATTATTGTGCCTTTTTCCCTTGTGTTTTGGCTTGGACACTTTGATTAAAGTATCATTTATGCAATAAAAAAACTACATGTGGCATATTCTTGCAAAGAATTCAGATCATGACCTTTATGCTTGGATGAGATCTACTTCAAGAGTGCATAATTAACTGAAGTCATTTTTGTAGTTGTGTATTTAAACCTCAAACTTTTAAGTTCTAAAAATAAGATTAAACCTTGTTGAGTCCCTCTACTAGTTGTTGTGAGCTGAACTAGTGCATGTTTGTGTGGATGTGGATTTGTGTACTATGTTGTTGCAAATAAGTCCACATTCATTGTTCATTTTCAAATAATCAAAGAATCATTGAAGAAAATTATCATAGAGAATTTACAATACATCTATAGCAACATTATCATTGTATACATAAGTATATGTCTTCTTAGACATCCTTATATGTTTTCTTTTTTATCTTCAATTACTAATCCAAAGTTGTTGAATTGATCTACCTAAAGGCTTGTAGTCAAGCTCGCAAAAGGTGTCTATAAACAAACTAAGGCACATCTCCTATAATCATGTATTCCCGAACAATTCACTTCCATGCATTTCAATACAATTTCACATGTAAGAACATTTTCAAAGGTGTGGAGGTCAATTATGTGAACACATAATAGAACCATAGCAAGGAACAATCACTCTACAATTTTAAGGTGTTTGTTTAGACAACATTATTTTCACTATTTTTTAATGCATTAACAAATATATTTTAACACCTTCAAGAGCATGTTCTAACTTTCAATATCTAATTAACTTTCACATTTAAATAATTTAAATTTCATATTTAACCTAGGAAATCTGAATTTGATTTATTACCTCAAGAATGTTTTAACATTCCTTGGTGTGTTTTCTTTGGTTTCCTGGTTTGCACCTTCATCTCGAAGGCCTTTCTTCTGGTTTCTTTCTGCTATTTGTTTACGCCACTGTCGTTTGTTTGGTTTTATCATTGGCCTTTCTGCTTCCTGGGTTAACTTTTCTTCTTACCTGAAATCTCATTATGTCCCTAGTTTAAATCTTAGATTTTGTCCAAGCCTTTCCCATTAGCCCGTTTTCCCTTGGATTTTATTTTTTTATTCTTAAATCTGGTAGCTCCAATACTCCTGTAGACTCCTGTAGGATATTTTCTTTAAGAGTATGGCTATGTAATAAGATTTTTTATAAAAATTGTACATCAATCAAATACTTTTTAAAAGTGGTGTCTGTCATGAGGTCCATCAATAATGTGATATATGAATCTACAATTTTAAAGTAGAATTAGAGTTAATCATCTCGTGTTGTACTCAAATCAGTAATTAAAAAGCTCTAACATCCTACTCAGTCAAGTAGCATGCTCACACGCCCATCAACAAAGTGACATAAGATTATTTATTTTATATAGAATATTGATAAATTCTCTAAGTAGAATTAGATTCAACCGAGCTTGTTACAATTCAATTAGTAATTAAAATGTTCATGAATCCACTCAGTTGTGTAGCATGCTCATATGTCCATCAACAATATGACATAACAACCTTCCCTACTTATAGGATGATAATAAATGATCCAAATAAATTTAGATCCATCTTGTTTTTTAATTTGATCAGTAATTAAAAAGCTCTAGTATCCTGCTCAATTATGGAGAATGCAGAAAGCTCTGGTATCCTGCTCAGTTATGAAGAATGTTTACAGGTCAATCAACAATGTGACATAAGATTCTTCATTTTATATAGAATAATGATAAATGCTCTGAATAGAGTTAGATTCAACCTCTTTGTTACAATTCAATCAATAATAAAAGGGCTCCAATATCTTAATCATATAGAATACTCGCTTAACATGATGTAAACCCTCACTTCATATAGTAAAAATAATATCTCACACACTATAAACTATTTTTTCCTTACTTTTCTAATCCATGAATTTTGATATATAGAAGAATCGTATCTGGGTTGGGTGGAATAGCCTCACTGCTGGCAAATGCTAAGTTTGAGAAATGGGGAGCATTTCTGAAAAAGTGGAAGAGTCGCTTATATCCTTCCCTGCTTTTCCCCACAGAACTCCATACAATCCAAGTACTATCAGTTTGTGGCTATATATAATTTTGTTTGAGGAAGAGCAAATCTGTTCTTTATTCAATTGGTTATACTTGGCCAGGTTTTTCAATTTATAGATCAGTTATTGACTATTACGATTTTGTTTGAAGGGGAGCAAATCTGTTAAAACTTCATTAATTGGGTTTATCAATGGGAAATGGATGGATTTGTTTGAGACATCAAAACCATATATAGGGATGACGTGCCTGCAAGTTTGGGTTTGCTGGAATGGTCGTAATCCCAACGGTTGCTCTAAACCAAGGAATGAGTCGCTTTGTTCTGTTGGTGTACAGGCATGCTGTAGCTACTATTGTACTCACTCCTTTTGCCTTCTTTCTTGAGAGGTATTCAAGACTTATTCCATGGAAACATACCTTAAACTTCTTTCTTCTTGCATGCAACTACCTACTCATCTTAGCATTGCAGGAATGTGATGCCCAGAATCACGTTTGCCATGTTTTGTGAGATTTTGCAGGGATAAGTATATTATTTTCATTGCTTTTGTTGTTTTTTAATTTTCTCTGTCTCCATTGAATTTAAAAGCATGTAATGTTTATGTATATTGGCAGGCCTGTCCTGGGTCAAAACTTATATTACTTGGGGTTGCAATATCTCCCTTTTATGACTATGACTAACTTGCTCCCTGCAATCACTTTTGTTATGGCTCTTTTATTCAGGCAACTGCACTATCCCATCCCAAGCATGTAATAATATAATATTATTTTCATATTTTTATAACTCAGAGCCAAATAATCAATGTTAAGTAAACCATTTGTAGTCATAGAAATTAATTTTGGTGAAGGAGAATATAAATATATATCAGTTTATTACAATTGATTTAATCTTAGGTAATGTTTATATAAATGAAACATAAAAGTTTATGTAAATCAATGTTATAAGATACATAGATCAATGTAAATTATCTCAAAACTATATGTTAAATTCCATAAAATCATGGCATGAATTACATTGAAACACCAGTTTTGTAAAACTACAACATAATGTTGTGTTGTACCGTAAAAATTCAATATATAATTTGAGAGTTGTATGTATTGTGTAGAATGGAGAAGGTGAAGATTGGAGAACTGCGCAGTCAAGCAAAGATAGTGGGAACAATAGTATGTGTTGGAGGAGCAATGGTGATGACGTTGTACAAAGGTCCTATTGTGCCCCTTTTTTGGTCTTCTCAGCAGAACTTATCAAATGCTCTCCTCTTCATCCGCTCATGATAGTCGCTGGATCAAGGGTTCCCTGTTTTTAGTTGCTTCAAGTGGGAACAATAGTATGTGTTGGAGGAGCAATGGTGATGACATTGTACAAAGGTCCTGTTGTGCCCATTTTTTGGTATTCTCAGCAGAACTTATCAAATGTTGTCTCTTCCTCATCCACTCATGATAGTCGCTGGATCAAGGGTTCCCTGTTTTTAGTTGCTTCAACACTTTCATGTGCTGGCTTCTTTGTTCTTCAAGTTATAATCCTTTAAGCTTATATCCTTCCCTGCTTTTCCCCACAGAACTCCATACAATCCAAGTACTATCAGCACTCCTCCTATAACACTGCACTCACAATAGGAATCTGTTAGAATTTGTATATCTGGTTGTTAAGCTTGGCAAGGTAAAATTAAACATTGATTAGAGTTGATAAGAAACAAACATTCCCAAGAAGATTCTCCGAGCAAAAATTATGATGTCCATGATTGCTACAATGATCATCTCCAATGGACTGAATGTTGTGGCAAATTCAGGCCCCTTTATTCTCATGCACAGTCCTCGCACATATTATGCAATTCCTGAACCCACTATTCCCTGCATAAATAATATTATATTTTAATGAAAATAATGAAAAGGGGCGCTCATCTGATTTAATGATCAAACAATCAATAATCATATTACTATTCACTTATAGAATCATTCTTTGCCATATCTTATATCAATGACATACAGATTAGAATGCTGCAACCAGCTTCATATCCAATCCAATTGCCCATGCAGAATCCAAAGTGACTGCAGCTGACTGTAATGTCCCCATGAAGCATATAGGTTGTCAATGAAAGATGAGCAGAGAACTTCTTAACAACAGAGGCCTGCATATCCAAAATCAAACCCGCAGTTCAATTGTAGATGTCTTTTATAACACAGCATATATTAGAGATTTAAAGGTTAAAGGATTATAACTTGAAGAACAAAGAAGCCATGAAAGTGTTGAAGCAATTAAAAACAGGGAACCCTTGATCCAGCTACTAGCATGAGTGGATGAGGAGGAGACAGCTTTTGATAAGTTCTGCTGAGAAGACCAAAAAAGTGGGCACAATAGGACCTTTGTACAACGTCATCACCATTGCTCCTCCAACACATACTATTGTTCCCACTTGAAGCAACTAAAAACAGGAACCCTTGATCCAGCGAACTATCATGAGTGGATGAGGAGGAGAGCATTTGATAAGTTCTGCTGAGAAGACCAAAAAATGGGCATAATAGGACCTTTGTACAACGTCATCACCATTGCTCCTCCAACACATACTATTGTTCCCACTATCTTTGCTTAACTGCGCAGTTCTCCAATCTTCACCTTCTCCATTCTACACAATACATACAAATCTCAAATTATATATTGAATTTTTACGGTACAACACAACATTATGTTGTATTTTTACAAAACTGATGTTTCAATGTAATTCATGCCATGATTTTATGGAATTCAACATATAGTTTTGAGATAATTTACATTGATCTATGTATCTTATAACATTGATTTACATAAACTTCTATGTTTCATTTATATAAACATTACCTAAGATTAAATCAATTCTAATAAACTGATATATATTTATATTCTCCTTCACCAAAATTAATTTCTGTGACTACAAATGGTTATACTTAAATGCTTGGGATGGGATAGTGCAGTTGCCTGAATAAAAGAGCCATAACAAAAGTGATTGCAGGGAGCAAGTTAGTCATAGAACTGGCAAAAGTGGGAGAAGTATATTGCAACCCCAAGTAATAGAAGTTTTGACCCAGGACAGGCCTGCCAATATTCATGATCGTTACATGCTTCTAAATTCAATGGAGAAAAGAAACAGAGAAAAACAAAAGCAATGAAAACAATATACTTATTTATCGAGCAGGAACATTTACATGCTTTTAAATTCAATGGAGAAAAAAACAGAGAAAAATAAAAAACAGCAAAAGCAATGAAAACAATATACTTATTTAATCGAGCGGGAACGGGAATGTTGGCGAAACTGGACATGGAGCTTCTGGTTCGCGCGGGGTGGGAGAAGTATATTGCAACCCCCAAGTAATAGAAGTTTTGATCCAGGACAGGCCTGCCAATATTCATAAACATTTTGTGGCTTTTGTTCCGTTTTTTTTAGTGTTTGCACTATGGAGGGGCAGCGGGCTTCTTCAAGTTTGGTAGTTGCTGATTGTAGGAATGCAGAGAACTAAACACAGATTTTGAAACTCAAAACACAAGCAGTTTACAGCAAGAGTATGGAGGGGCAGCGGGCTTCTTCAAACTAAACACAGATTTTGAAACACAAAACACAAGCAGTTCACAGCAAGAGTATTAAAAATAGAACAGAGTTTTATTAAATGCCATTTTTATTACGCCGAAGGCGTGTCCTATATGAGCTTGTGAAGCTCAGTTTGCCTATCAACGGTTCAAAATGTCCTAGAGACCCTGCAAGGGGGTTAAACCAATCTCAGCCATCCATCATTTTCCGTCACTTATTCCCCTGTTTTTTAAACGCTCTTTACTGTTTCCCGCCTCCGGTTTTGACGATGAACGGTTACTGTTTTCCCCGCCTCTGGTTTCGACGATGAACGGTCTCCTTAGAAATATCAGAGCACGGCAACAAACATAAAGTAATTACAATCTCTTCCATATCAGAGCCGTAACTGCTACAAGTGACGGTGCACATCTATTCCAATATCTCTGGAATGAGTCTACGCCTTAGATCAGCCCATCTTTTGGATCGTACTGAAATCACAGTACACTTTTTTTCCGTACGCTCTACGAATGCAATGATTCTATCCGTAGAATGACGATGAACAGTATAATTAAATTTTAAATAATTACAATATTAAAAAAAAATTATTTTGAATTTATTTTTTTCTATTTTAATTTATTTTAATTAATTTTAATCAAATTATTTTTATCTTTTATCAAGTTTGCAATGTCTTAAATTTTGATCTAAATTGAACTTTTACATTTACATAATAATATAATAATAAATACATAGAATAATGACATAAATACTAAATGTTTATATCATAATATAATAGTTAATATGTAAATAATTATAAAATTATATATAATAATAAATATAATTATCTTATATGTAATATATATACAATTTATTATACTTATATTTAATAATTTTTACTATAAATATATTATAATAAATATAAATTGAATTATTATTATATATTATTTTTTATTTGATAAGATATAAATTGTTTTGTTATAAATAAATATATATATAAATAATAAATATACATAAATATCAAATATATAATTTTATGATATAATACTTTTTCAAAATATATTTACTAATTTACATTCTATTAAATATTATATACTAATAAATATAAATATATTATATATTATATTTATAAAATACACATAATTGAATAATAAGTATATAAATATTAAACATATATAATTAAATCATAA
>VDFB02053857.1:0-14493 GCA_007258455.2 Sequoia sempervirens | reverse complement strand
TAAGATTTTATATATAAGTAGAGGACTCATGTCTGGATGTGATGCATATTTTTTTGTAATTTTTTTCCAAGTAAATAATTAATTATGAATTTTTTATTACAACTTTTAAAAAATATAAAAACTTGTATGTCTAACCACCTTAACTTGGGAAAAAATTCATGAAATTTATTTTTTATTTTTTTAATCCTATAGTATGTGAAGCATAGAATGTGACGCCTATTTGGATTCAAAAAATGTGATACCGTTTGAAAGTTATAGATGTTTTTCAATCAACCTATTGATCAGGACTTTAGTCGTAATTCTAATAGAAAATTAATAATAATTATTTATTAAATTCAAATTAAAGCATAATTTATATTGGTGGAAAGTTGAGAATCTCCTCTAAAAACCCTTTTCGTTTCATCAATTTTTGGTAAAAAGAAAGTCGTCAGCCACATACCCTACAAATACCCATAATATTGCCACTTTTTGGCCCATCATGATCTTGCACATACCCATCTTGTGCAGCCTCTTGTTGTAACACTTGCAAGCTTTTCTTTGCGTGGAATATCTTAAAAATATTCCTTCATCACATCTTGAATCAAAGCTCCCCAAATTTTCATCTTCTCTCTTTATGTATCATTTACTACCAAACACTTTGAAATACTTGACAGATGCAAGTCTACCATACCATAGCTCATATGGATTCTTGCCACTGTTTTCTCTTAGAAGAGATTTGTTATGAATGTACACTATAGTGTGAACTACTTCTTTCCAAAAGTATCTGCCAACTTGGCCTCCCTCAACATTTATCTAGCCATATCTTTAACTATTTTGTTTCTTCTCTATACAACTCCATTTTGTTGTGGATTTCTTGGTGCAGAGTATTGCATCTTGATTCCATGATTTTCATAATACACACTTAATTCACTTGATGTGAATTATCCACCTCTAAATGATCTTAGGCACTTAATTCTTTTCCTAGTCTCTTTTTCCACCATCTTCCTAAATATATTAAACTTCTCAAATACCTCAACCTTCTCCTTTAGAAAGGTTACCCATGCCATTCTCTAAGTATAATCATCAATTAGTAGCATAAAATATCTCTAACCTTGCAATTCTCTTGTCTTTGTGGGACCACGCAGATCAGTATGAACTATTTGCAAGGGTTTGGTGGTTGAATAATCCTTTCTTGGAAACTTAACCCTTGTTTGATTTCCTTGTTGGCATCCTTTGCAGGTAGTGTTTGTAAGCTTGGTTATTTTAGGAAAGTTTCTTACTTTTTACCTTATTTTGGCTAGATTGTCAAAATTAACATGTCCCAATCTTCTATGCCACAACCAACTCTCATCTGCTTCGCTTATTATATAATTTTTACCTTTTACTTCATAGAGGTTGTAGAGATTACTATCATTTCTTACTCCTTGTGCAATTGTCTTACCATTCTTTCTTATTTTGCAGCCTTCAGAATTAAATACAATTTTGTAACCATTCTCACACATCTGGCTAACACTTAGAAGGTTATGTTTCAACCCTTCAATGTAAAGGACATATTATGTCTTATTCTTCCCATCTAAGCTCAAGATTCCTTTACCACAAATCTTAACAATAGTATTATCACCTACTCTTATTGATCCTTCTTTACAATTCTTGAATTCAATAAATTTTCTTTTATCTCCAATCATATGCTTGGAGCATCCGCTATCAATTATCCACAATTTTGTTTCTTTTCATGTAGCGTTGTTTGGGAAAATCATAGATTGAGTGGAACTTTTCTCTTTCTCCTTTCACACCTTCTTAGGTTTCTTTTCAACTTTATCTTCCTTTTTCTCAAAAAAATTAGTTTCCTTTCCATTTTGGGAGGTGTGTTTTTCTTCTTCTCAAACTTAACATTTGGTCTTATGAATTTTTTCCTACAATTTATAGCTACATGACCAAAATTGTTGTAATTGTAACATACTATATTCATATCATTTAAGGGGGAAAATGATTTTTTACTTACAAAACTTGTACTCCTCCTTGGAATGACTCTACATTCTCTAGCCCTATGACCAAAATGATTAGAAGTATAGAAATACCCATAGAAGTAAGATGAGTACCTAGTCATAGAATTTCCTTGATCTGGATGAGGGGATATATTCTTTTTCTTGGACTCCTTGGATCATGCACTCTTGTAAATCCATCAACATATGTTCTTGTTATGTTCTACTTCTTCTTTTTTTGATCAGGAACTGATTGCATGTCCTTCTTGTCAGCAACAGGCTTCTTTTCTTCATAGGTTTTCTTAACCTCAATAAATTTCTTCTCATCTTTAGGCTTACTACCTTTGTAGTCATCTTTACCAACTGAACCAAAATTTTCTCCTGACCTAAATATTTCATAGGTTTTTGTAGACTCATTGATAAAGGAACTCTCTCCTTTCTCCAACCCTAATCTTGATTTCTCCTTGTTAGAAGGATTTTGAGTACTCAATAACTCATCTAAAAAATTTGATCCACCTTTTAGCTTTAGTCCATTTTAAACTTGCTCTTTAGCTTTCTCCAAATCCTTTCTTAAGGAAACTATTTTTTCCTCAAGCTTCATGCATCTGTTAATTTCATATTCTAAATTGCATTTCATTACTTCTTCCATTCTTTTGGCTTCCTCCACTTGAATTTTTAGACTACCATCTGATTAGATTCCTCATGATCTTTAGTTAACTTCTTATTCTCCCTTTTTAGGCCTTCAACCTCATCTCTCAAAATTTCAAGATCTTCTAAGGCAGAAATGAGTTCCCCTTCTAGATCTATTTCAACTTCTTCTTCACCAAGGTGTTTATCCATACCATGCTTCTATTTCATTGAGTCTTTGTCCATGAAGAGAAATTCTTCCTCTTCTTCTTCCATTACAAGAGCACGGTCTAGTTCAGCATCTGAACTATCATTAGCATCAGATGAGTCACTTTCTTCTTGAATATACAAGCTCTTTTTATTCTTTCCAAAGTTCTTCTTAGGATAGTATGATTTATTCATCTTACATTCTTCTTCTTGTTCAGGTTTATCCTTCTTATAGGGGAGCTTAGGAGAAAAATCTACTATTTTACCACAGTCGAAGCACTTGAAGGGTAACTTCCTTTTGTATTTGCTTGATCGTCTCCTTAGTCTTCTGATGAAGTTTTCTTCTTCCTCATCAATCTCTTCATCATTTGATATAGAGACAAATTCATTGTCTTTCTTGGATACTTCATCCTTATCTATATTTGGAACCTTGAATGTGGCTTCTCTTTTAGATGGCTCTACATCTCCCATCCTCATTTCATATGCAGTGAATATACCATGCAACTTGTCAAGAGTGAATATGTCTATTTCTCTTCCTTCCTCTATTGTAGAGATCTTGGGATCATATTTGTTTTCCATTGACCTTAGGACTTTCTATACAATGATATTTTCTTTCACTTCTTCTCTATATCCTCTAATAGAGTTTACTACATCTTCAACTCTAAGAAGATAGTTTGCAATCTTCTCCTCTTCAGTCATCTTTAGGCCTTCAAATCTATCTCTCAACACTTGTAGCTTTGCCAAATTTACCTTGTCATCTCCTTCATAGATATTTTTTGGCTTATCCTAGACATCATGTGGAGTCTTACAATGCATAATCTTACCACACAAAGATCTAGAAAAATTGTGGATAATGGCATTCCTTTCCCTTTCATTATTCTCATAGTCCTTCCTAGTAGCATCAATAGGAAGAGTAGGAGGAGGAACATAGTTGTTTTTTGACAGAAATAAAAACATTAAATCCTAGATATCCCCAATATGCCTCCATTTCATGGCATCAAAAAACATAATCTATTCCATCGAATAGAGGTACTTTGTTTGTGGAAGAACCTTCTTGATAGTTCATAGTGTTCACTCTGCCAGAATCTACCTGAGCTAATTAAGCTTCACTTAAGGAACCTAGTGCTCTGGTACCAATTGTTGGAAGAAAAAAATCTACTAAGAGGGGGGTGAATCAATAGATCTTAAAATTTTAACCCTTAAACACTTTGTGTAGAGGGTATGTGCAGGATCATCATGGAAAAAACAGACCCTTAAGTGGCAAAATTTTTAGAAAAATCAAAGTTAGGAAACTTGACGTAGAAATTTGAATAAGTTATCTATATTATTTCAAAAATATGTAAGAATAGAATTTGTAGAAAATTTAATGTAGTTTCTAAACTACTAGGTTTGTTTAAGAAAAAAAAAATCTATTTGGTGAAAATTTGAAATTTTTGTATTGAATATAGTGTAGCCATCAAAATTACATCATTTTTCCATATCAGTCATCAGCTTCTGGTATGCAACAGGCCTATCTTGTAGCCATTTTACTATTATGAGCAGTATAAATACAATTATTTTCTGTTCAGCAAGATTTTACATATAAGTACCAATATATGGCCATTTACAACAAAAATACATATCAAAGGGCATATTACAGTAAACAAAAAGGTGTCAACAACTTTCATTTTTAAAAGTTACTGGGACTGTTGCTGCTCGCTGAAGTCCTCTAACCTACAAGGAAACTCCGCTTCCATTTGCTCATCTACTGTACTGTCCTCCTCTATATTAGTACTGCTGTGCATTCCTGGTGTTTTGACGCTTGCCTCCTCCTTATTGTTCACTGTTCCATCTTTTAATTCTCTTTGAGAGTCATGCAAGGCTTTTAGAAAGATTTCTATGTTTCTATGTTGGGGTGGCCCTCCTGCCATGTGTGCCTGTACTTGGCCTCCTGAAGGTTGACATTGACTGTGCCATTTTCCAAAAACATCCAAAATTTGTCTTTGGATATCTCTATGGTGATGACCACATTTTCTGAGTTGATGTATCATGTTGAAGATCTCCAACCAGCCAAGGTCTTCACTGTCATTTGCTCCACATTTAATGTTCATTTGGTAAACAAAACAATACAAATATCTCCAGATTTGGTAGTCAACAGCCAAATCCACTGGTCGGGCTATTGCTGGGGATGCTTACTGGTTGATGTCCCTTCGTTGGTTGCCTCATCTTCATCCTGCAGGAATCTTTCAACCAGATTATGATTACTTGAAACCTCCTCTTCGCTCTCACCAGTCTGATTTACTAGATCTTCATCAAGGCTGCTAGATGTTTTCTCCACTATCAATCGCATCTTTATTGAAAACTCGTAGAAGCTCTTGAAATGCATCCAAGAAAGCATCAGTTCCTCTGCTGTCTGATCCATAAGTAAGACCACACGATAGATTCTCCTTGATGATTGTGACTGGTTCACTCCTGCAGCTTCTTACGAACTAGGGAAGTGCAATCTCGGTGAGAAGGGAGACCTGCAATGCAACACGAAGAAACATGAGTCTCTTATGTGACTCAGTAAGCACCCTCCTGCAACCCTTAAACTTTTCCTCGTTCCTTGCTTTCCAAATGTGCCAAAGAATTTCAACAGATAAAATATTCCAAAATTTGAAATAATCCTTACTCATTTTTTTGTCACAAAATAACACATTTTTCCAACTAATTTTGTCATTGTCCCAGATTTTCAAATTATTGCAGAAGATTTTCCAGATTTCTTTTGCATAGAAACAATCAAATAATATATGATTAATAGATTCTGAAGTGTGACAAATGCTGCACACATCAATATCATTCGTGTTTGATTTGAAAGGTAATTTTTTAAGTAAAACAAGCCATTTAAAGCAAGCCTTCTAAGGCTCAATGTTATTGCTCCAAACATCAAGAAGAACTTTATTCCAATCCTTATCACTAAGAGAAACATTCTAGCATTTATTACAGTGATCCAAAACAGCATTAGTAGCAACTAAATCTTTATAGATTGTTTTAGCCTTGAGATCATAAAGTTTTCCCCCATCTCTCCACACAAGATCGTCTCCAATCTCCCTCACCCTATCATTGTTTGAGGGGAAATTGCCTTTTTTATAGGCCTTAGCCAGAATGGAAAATGTTCTTACCGTGGAGGTGGGCAGATCAAACTCTGCTCTCAGAACCTCCCAATTCTTAATATTACCATCAACCATAATGTCATTAAAAAATTTTACCCCCTTTTGACTCCAAAGCTTAGCATAACAGCCTTGGAGAAGGGCAAGTGGCTTACCATTGTGATAAAGGTTCCACCAAATGGAGCTATAGGTTTGACAGCAGGAGTTAGGCAATGCGACCATCGGGGCTTTGAACCGAACATTATACTTGGATAGCTCCCAGGCCTTCCACAAATTCTTGAAGACAAGAGAACCATCAGGGCTCATTTTGTGACTGTTAGTGAGGATGTCACACAGAGGCAGATTTTTCCAGGCTTTCACCCGCTTAGGGGTGGCTTCTTGAATGTTTTTTCTGATAAGAACCTTCCATGGTTCATTACCACTTAAGGCTTTTACAATCCACTTGGAAGCTAGGGCAATCCCCTGCTGTCTCAAATCTTTTAACCCTAGCCCACCTTGCATCTTGTCTAAGCAACACCAATCCCATCTCACAGCGTGCTTCTTTTTGCCACCTTTACCATTAGACCAAAGGAAACCCCTTATTATTTTTTGAATCTCGTTTATTTGATAACTACAGAAAAACTAGACTGAAGCAAAGTAAGTGGTGTAGGATGATAAAATCTTTTGACAGACTTGCATCCTCCCAGCTAGAGATAGATAATGCCAGTTCCACTTCTCAAATTTTGAATCAATTTTGGAGGCAATCCAATTCCACATTTCTTTAAGGTTTGGCCTAACTGCAAAAGGTATGCCCAAATACCTTACTTGCATGTCAGGGCCTCCCCATTGAAAACCATAATCAATTAGCCAGTCGGGGGGGGTCTCTTTCCAACCCAGCATAATGGATTTAGCATTAGCAATTCTTGCCCCAGAGGCCTACAAAAACAAATTGATTTTAACCATCAGGACATCCAAATTGTCCTTAAGAAGCTCAATAAAAAGAGAGGTATCATCAGCAAACTGAACATTAATAAGCTCGTTATTATTAGGAAGGGAGATACCTCTGATTCTTGGGGAGAGGGAGTGGTCCCTTAGTAAATAAGACAAAGCATCAGAAGCAATGACAAACAATGCAGGAGCCAAAGGACAGCGTTCGCGAATGGATCTTTCCAGCATAATTTCATCAGAAAGAGTTCCATTAACAGTAATCTGGGCAGATGCATCCTTCAGGAGTACATCAACCATATTACAGAAATCCCTAGGGAAGCCAAAAGCTTGGAGCGCCATCCTTAAAAAATCCCACTCCACCCGATCATAAGCTTTTTCAAAGTCAAGCAACAACATCGCCACATTCTGCCCAGACTTCCTAGCCCACTCCATCGCCTCCCAGCTTGTCAGCAGATTCTCCAAAATGTATCTTCCCTTAACAAAACCAGTTTGAGTAGGGTTAATAAGCCTTGGGAGGATGTTGACTAATCTTAGGGCTAAGACCTTTGCCAACACCTTGTAAGAAACATTCAGCAAGGTGATGGGTCTCCAATTCTTAACTAGCGTTTTGTCCCCTCCCTTTGGAAGGAGTTTGATAATCCCTTTGTTGATCTGTCTTCCTAGAGACCCACCACTCAGGGCTTCTTCGTAGACCTCAAGAAGGTCATCACTTACCCACTCAAAGAAACATTTATAAAACTCAATGGGTAACCCATCACTGCCCGGAGATTTATCATTGCTCATCAAATTAATAGCCGCTTGAATTTCTTCCTTGGTAAGCCTAGCAGCAAGCTTGCCGGCCTCTTCTGCCGAGATCTTTTTGGGAATAAGCCTTCCCACAGTTTTCCTGGCATTTAGGGCAGCATCACTGTCTCCCTCTGAAGAGAACATATTTTTAAAGAAGCAAACAAATTGCTTGAGAATATCTTCCTGAGTATTCAGCATCTTCTCCCCATCCCAGATCTGATGAATCTGCTCACTAGCCCTTTTTTCCTTGAGGAAGTTGAAGAAGAATTTTGAACCTCTGTCACCCTCTTTCAACCAGTTTAATTTGGCACAGACCCTAAGCCCATTGACCTTGTAGTTCTGGATTTTTCTTAGGCTAGCTTTTGCTAGGGCCACCTCTTGGCAAAGTCTACTATCATTAGGGTGCTGCTGAATGCTGGATTCAACATTAAACAACTGCTCTTGGAGCTCTTTCTCCTCTTTCCTTGCATCCAAAGCACATTTCTTGCCAACAATTTGAAAGAGTCTCCTCCAAGCTTGGACATTGGAGTTCCACCTTTCGATTGCCGAGGAGTCTTTCATAAGCCACTTATTGATTTCCCTTATGGAGGCAATAGCCTCGCAACAGTCAGGGTTATTAAGCAATTGAGTATTGAGAAGGAAAGAGGGCTTTCCCGAGGTTTGCCTAGTCTTACCCTGATGGGAAGTGAGGTTGGCTATGACCGGGTGGTGGTCCGAAAGCGTGTAAGGGTGGACACTCACTTTGGACCCCAGCTCATCCGGGGTGTAGCTGAAAAAATCCTTATTAGCATAAATCCTGTCTAACCTACAGTAAATTCTATTGCCTCCCTTTTGAGCATTACACCAAGAATACCAAATTCCTTTGCAGTGTTTCTTTCCCCTTTCCATAGGTTCAATCAAATTAAGTTTATGCTTCAGCCTTAGCCAGAAAAATTTCTCATTTCCCTTCCAGGTCATATCAATGCCTCCCCATTTATCCTCTGATTGCTCAATCATGTTGAAGTCACCCCCTAGGATCCAAGGGATGGCCAGAAGAGAGGATAACCATTGCCAAAAAATGATTCTATCCTTATAGTCATTCAGAGCATACACAGAACAGACCCCAAACTCCAAGTTATCCTTTTTAACGGTGATCCAAACCGCCCGGTTGAAGGGAGAGCAGCTGCTGCCACTAATCCACTGATTCCAATGGTTGGCCACCAAAATGGAGGAACCCCCCCTACCCCGCTCATGCAAGGTCGAGAAGGAGGCAGCCCCAGTCCAAATGAACCTAAGGTTCAAATCTAGGGAGAAACCAATAGCCTTAGTTTCTTGCAACAACACAAAATCTTTGTGTTTTTGAATGTTTAGGAATCACCTGATGATGTACTTCCTGTCTGGGGATTCCACTCCTCAAAAATTACAAGAGATACAATTAAGCTTCATCATCTTGAATCATTGGGTTATCACTCAGTTCCTGTCGGAACTGTTCAAAACATTTGGGGAGCCTTTCTTCAATTTCCAATTTTTTTGCCACCGGAGATTGTATTATCACACTATTCTTTTTTCTTTTGTGTTTGGAATTCCCATCATTCTTGTTCACCATGAGAGAATTTTTATCCTTTCTCGGCCTTCCAGGCCCATTTTTTAACTTTGGGGCTTGGTCATTAGGCCCCTGTGCGACACCCTCAGAGGGTCTGTTAGCAGAAACCGAGTCCTAGCTAGGGACGGCTTCAAAGTCTTTGGAAAGGTTAGGCTCAACTTCCTTATTATCAATAGTAAGAAGGTCGATGTTTGTAGCCAAGTGAGGGTGACTAGGGATACCAGGGTGGCCCATGACCTTGAGACACCCATCCCCCAGACTAGGTGAAGTGCCCAAAATATCAGAACAAATTACAGCATGGCCAATGCCAGTCGTTATTGTACAGGCCCCCATAGCTTCTTTAGAAGCGATGGAGGACTCTCCAGCAGCGGCGAAGTCATCATTAAGAATTGTTGATTTGTCCTTTGTTTTGTTTTGGGAGCACTCCATCACATCTGACTGGCGAGTCCTGGGGTCATTGATCACCTCAGTAGCCCTAGAGGCCTCATTCTGAATAGGGATAATTTCATAGTCAAATTGATTGGCTCCTTTTTTAATACAACATTCCATGGTTTTCAGGGAAGAGCCAGTTCCCCCAAAATTTGCAGAGATCCTATTCTTTATGCTATGCAAGGCAAGCTGTTGAGCATTTAGCTGCTCAAGAAGAGGGACAACGTCAGTGATCTCCTGGGCTGAAGAAGGTTTGGAGGGAGAAACACCGCGGGCGCCTAATTTGACATCAATGCAATCCTCAGCACATTCAAGGGAAGAGAACTAATTATGGTGGGAGATCTCAACAATATGATTAGATACAGCATGAAAATGAATGCTATTTGAGGCTGGGTGCGGGAAGGAAGCATTAGCAGTGTCAAGAGGGGCATGCTCGACAACTTCAGACCTCCCAATATCCACAGACTCTGAATGAAGACCAGACTGGCAGCCAACCGCTTCAGAGGAAGGATGAGGAGCAGCGACATTGGAATGATTTACATTTCCAGGTGGTCGAGAGGTCCTACCCGCACTATTTTGGAGAATCGGGCAGTTCTTCCTAAGATGACCCTCCCTTTTGCATAAAAAGCAGGCATTCATGCCGCCTAAAACTTCTAGAGGGCAGGATTTCACCCCGCACTCCTCAAAAATTTTAAGACTCTTGGGAATCTCTATTCCAGGATTAATCGACATCAGAACCCTAGCATCCAGATTGGGAAGAGCCGCTCTGGTCTCATCAACCTTCAGAACTTTTCCAAGGGGCTCCAAGATTTGAGGGAATAATCTCCAGAACTCCAGTGGGAGATCTTTCACGATCATCCACCTAGGGCAGGAGAGGGCTAAAACTTCCTCAGCAATAGCCGAGGCTGACCAGGCGAAGACATGAAAAGCACATCCTCCTATATTCCAATACAGTTTTTCTAGAGTTTTTTTCTGCATTTCATTATTTTTAAAGAAAACCACAAAAAGACCTTTCTGTAATAATCTACAAAAGGAAACATGAATATTGAATTTCTTCTGCCAAACATTAACAAACCAATTATCTATTTATCTTCTTGCAGGAAATTTATTCATATCAACAGCCGCTAAGAAAATTGCAGTGTTCCTTAAACGGCTCCTCTCATTAGCAATTGTTTCTTTCATTTCCATGTTCAGGTGCAAGAAGAGGTCATTAGGGTTTTCAGAGGAGTTCTTACCTTCCCCGCTGCCCACCTCGCAGCCCTCAGCCATAGAAAATTTTGAGCCTGCAATCGCAGAGAAGCCTGAGTATGCGAGTGCATCTTTGAACGATTTCACACCAGCATTTTGCAGAGAACCAGGATCATTGGTGTTGGGAGGCTCTGAACCCCCCTCCATAAAGGGTTAACCCATGCCAACAAGATAAAGGACCAGAGCCAAGGGGCCTCGGCACACAAACGGGAAAACACACCACGCACAATAAAGAAAAAACCACAGACGGCGCACCCCGGCACACGGGAAAGTAGAGAAAGAAAGAAAGCAGGGGCACAGAGGGGTGCTTACCACCATACAAACCTTGGCAGGGGAGGGTCCACCTCCCCACGCCGCGGAAGCGCATCGCCGCTGAAACTAACGGAAACCACTGGCAGCCCTTCCTTCAAACCCATTTAAGTAAATGTTAGGGAAAATAGGGGACATTATTTATTGTCAGCAATATTTAATCAATGAATGCAAATTGTGAGAGTTTTATCTGGCCGGTCGTGGTACCGAAGCATTGAATGCATGTTTAATGCATAAAATGCAAATTTCACGAGATGTGTTGGACAACTAGTGGGAACACAAGCAGAGAATGCATAGTTAATTCATGAAATATCAAGCAAGTGTTGGTTTGTGCTTATTCTCATTTTTTTATTATTTGTTGAGAAGCTTGTGTGTTTATAGCTGTGGGTTGTCGTCTTTGATTTTTTTCATTCTGTGCAGTGCTTGAACAAGGGAGGAGCCATAGGAATGGTGTACTACTGGTGAGTGGCTCATCTGTCTATTTGTGATACTTGATAACTAGAAGTGTTGCTCGTTGTTAGAGGGAAAACTGAATGGTTTGAGCAAGGTCTTGTCGATTCTAGGTGCATTGAAAGCATTAACTATGTGTTTATTGCTTGAGTGGCTATCAGTCTATCAGCAAAGCTCGCAAAGCAAATTGTGTAAGATGTGTCAGAGGGATGGTGGGTACACAAGCAATGAATGCATAGTTAATTCATGAAATTGTAAGTGAGTGTTCCGTTTTTATTTATGATTATTCTCATTTGTTTATTGTTTGTTGAAAAGCTTGTGTGTTTTATTCCTTGGCTGCACTTTTCCATGTTTGTTATTCTCAGAAAAATGCATTGTTGGTGAGTGGTTTCATATGTGTTTAAGGATACTTTGATAACTAAGTACTGCATGCTGTTTATGTACAAGGCTAATGGGTCGGTATAGTAGATGACATATGCCTTTGAGCAAGTTATTGTCGACAGGGAGGCATTACTAAATTTTAACTATGTGTTTATTGTTTGACCATTAGTGGCCCATTAGCAAAGCTCACAATTTTATTTATGTCCGAATGTTTGTAGAAATTTGTGATGATCTATTTTTTTGCAAATTTTATCATTGTTCCTATGGTTCATGTTTATGAAACAAATATTATATTTCATGGACTATGTTGTTTGTTTGTGATACTTGATAGCTAGAAGTATTGCTCGGTGTTACAAGGAAATCTAAATGGTTTGAGCAAGGTCTTGTGGACTATGGGGGCATTGAATGCATTAACTATGTGTTTATTGCTTGAGTGGCTACCAGTTTATCAACAAAGCTCACAAAGCAAATTGTACGAGATGTGTTGGAGGGTTGGTGAGTACAAAAGAAATGAATGCATAGTTAATTCATGAAGTCTGAGGCGAGTATTGGGTTTTATTTGTGCTTATTCTTGTTTGTTTATTGTTTGCTAAAAAGCTTGTGTTTTTTTAGCTTTTGGTTCTATTCTTCCATGTTTGTTATTCTATAACAATGCACTACTGGTGAGTGGCTTGTCTTTGTGTTTGTGATACTTGATAACTAGAAGTATTACTTGTTGTTACAAGGGCTAACAGGGCAACTGGGTACAGTAGATGACATATGCTATGTAATCCAAAAACATGCAATGGTTGAAGCGAAGGAGAATTATCACAGGAAAAACTAAAAGCTTTAAGCAAGGTCTTGTCGACTATGGAGGCATTGAATGCATTAACTATGTATTCATTGCTTAAGTGGTGAGTAGTCTATTAGTAAAGCTCACAATTTTTTTATTTAATGTCTAAATATTTGCAAAAATTTATCATGTTGGTCTATTTTTTTGCAAATTTTATCATTGTTTATGTGGTTCATGTTTATGAATAACATATTATATGTCATGAAGTGTGCTCATTTGTCTAATTTGTCCCTGTAATAGGAACCATTACTTGTAATTGGAGTTGGAGGAAAACATCTATATGAGTGAAAATATACTTGGTTGGTGAACAAGGAACTGGAAGGTCAAATTCTTGTATCATTCTTCCCCTTTGTTTCCAATGAATTTTAAGTCTTCCAATGTGTATAAAAATTATGCTTTGGAAGAGTTGTGAACAATAAAGGAGAAGCTTGGTTCAAGAATCTGACTTACTGAATAGACAGATGAGCATAGTGAATGGCGTGCCATGTAATTCATAAACATGAAACTTTTTTTTGTCCAAAAGCAGGTCACTATTGCAATTGTTAGTTTGTGTCGATAGTCAGGTTTACAATTGCATTTGTTGAATTTGCTTTTGAAATAGTTGCTTGTTGTTCTTAAACTTTCTCAAAAGAGCAATGAAATAGTGGGGGAAGAAGACACATTATTCAAAGACTTATTATAACAAAATGGTGGATACTAGAAGATTGAAGGCTCATTATTAGTTATTGTCGATAGGCAGGTTTACTATTGCATTCGTTACATTTGCTTTTCAAATAGTCGCTTGGCCAATGAAATTGTATTGTTTGAAGTATTTTTTGTGTTTTTCCTATAGTTGGGATTTAAGGACATATTTTTGATGTTTGATTTAATTATGTTTTATCTCTTTTTTTATTGGTTGGAGTAGGTCTATTATTCATTTTTGTTTAAGTAAATTAGGAAAATAAGGGGACATTATATATTCTGAAAAATATTTAATCATGAAGCAGTGAATGCATGTTTAATCCATTGAATGCAAATTGTGTGAGATGTATTGGAGAGTTGGTGGGTATGCAAGTAGTGAATGCATAGTTAATTCATAAAATCTTAGGCGAGTGTTGGGTTTTATTTGTGCTAATTCTCGTTTGTTTGTTGTTTGTTAAAAAACTTGTGTGTTTTTAGCTCTCCATGTTCTTAACTCTAGGAATAGTAGACTACTGGTAAGTGGTTTGTCCATTTGTTTATGATACTTGTTAGCTAGAAGTATTGGTTGTTTGTACAAGGGCTAGGGGGACAAATGGGCACAGTAGATGACATATGCTATGTAACCTATGAACGTGGAGCAGTTGAAGCCAAGGAGTAGGTGACTATTGCAACAAACAAAAATTATCACAAGAAAATGTGAATGCTTTGACCAAGGTCTTGTTGACTATGGAGGAATTCAATGCATTGAATATTTATTTATTGCCTGAGTAGCCATGAGCCTATTAGCAAAGCTCGCAAAATTTGCATTTGATGTCTGGATGTTTACAAAAAATTATTGTGTTGGTCTTTTTTTTTGCAAATTTTAACATGTACTTATGTGTTTCATGTTTATGAAAAACATATTACCTTGCACAATTTGCATTTAATAGACTATTGTTTGTGATC